>APFE031068328.1:0-10532 GCA_000404065.3 Pinus taeda | reverse complement strand
TTTCCACCAGACCCTTAAATTCTTTAAACTTATCAAAGACTTCAGATTTCTTCTTAAGGAAATATATCCATGTATTCCTTGAGAAGTCATCTATAAATGATACATAGTACACAGACTTACCCCATGATGGAACCTTCACAGGTCGTCCAAACACATCACTGTGCACAAGCTCTAATATTTGTTTCGTCCTCTTACCACCAGAGGGGAAACTCACCTGATTCTGCTTCCCATATACACAATTTTCATAGAATCAAAATCCAGAGAGCTATTACTCATACCTTCTACCATACCTTTACCATGAAGTATTCGAAGGCCCTTCTCTCCAATATGTCCAAGCCTTTGATGCCACAACATGATCTTCTCTCCAGAGACCACTAGATTTTCTGCTCCATTTTCAGGAACCATAGAACTATTGCACTCGTCAACAAAAGTGCTACCTTGCAGCTTGTATAGAGTTCCAATCCGAACTCCCCGCATCAATACCAGTGCTCCTCAAACCATCTTATAGGTATCCTTCTCGAACACTGTCTTTACACCTGCATCATCCAACTTGCTTACAGAAATCAGATTTCTAGCCAATGCAGGAATATGCAGAACACCCGGAAGGGTTCTAACCTTCCACCTTGCAACTTCAACTTTACTTTTCCGTGACCAACGATTTTAGCCTTCCTATCATCTCCTAAGAAGACATCACCACCATCATATTTCTCATACTCGCAGAACCACTCTCTATGGGGAGTGAAGTGAAAGGATGCACCTGAGTCAATTAACCATGCCTCATGATCTACATGTGTACTTGAAAAAACCAAGTACACATCCCCACCTTCATCTGAGGTGATTTTCGCCTCTGCAGAAGGACCATCCTCAGATCCCTTTCCTTTATCAGGAGCTTTAGATTTACACTCCCTTCTGAAGTGCCCTTCCTTTCCACATTTCTAGCATACCACCTTTAGAGGTTTTCCTGGAGATTTAGATCTCCCTCTAGATTTAGATCTCCGACTCGATGACTTATTTTTGTTTCTGTTCTAGGACCGTCCTCGTACAGACAAGGCATCACCATTCTGGTTGTCCATATTTTTCCGTCTCATCTCTTCCGTCAGCAAGGCTGAGACTATTTCATCAAACTGCAAAGCAGTTGCATTGCTACCTATTGCAATAACCAGACTATCCCACGAATCTGGTAGAGAACACAACAGACTAATGCACTTATCTTCATCTGAAATTTTAATATCAACCGATGCTAACTGACTTACCACAATATCAAACGCATTCAGATGCTCTGTCACCGAGTCTCCATCTTTCATCCTCAGGTTATACAGCTTTTTCCGCAGGAATAGTTTATTCACTAGAGACTTAGATTGATACAAAGTCCCTAACTTGTCCCATAGAACCTTTGCCGTAGCTTCCCCTGATACATTCAGCAATACTGAATCTGAGACACACAATCATATTGTTCTCTTTGCCTTTCGATCCAACTTCTTCCATTCTTCATCAGTCACTCCCGTTGGTTTAGTACCCGGATCTACCACGATCCACTGATCTTTATCCACCAACAGATCCTGCATCTTGAGCTTCCACAACTCAAAACTCTGACCATTGAACTTCTCAATCTCTATCTTTCTGCTCCTCGCCATCTTCTTTCACCACCAGAATTGATCTCGCAGATCTCCCACTGAACAGGGTCTACCATAGGCCCGAGCAAAACCCCTCAGCAACAAAGGCGTCCCCTTGAAGCCAAAACAGCTATGATACCAAATGTAGGTTTCAACCCTGTACAGAAATTACCTGCATACGAATTCTAAAACAAATAAAATACACAATGCGAGAGCATAACACATAAAACACATATGCACAGAGATTTCCCCTGGATCCCAAAATCAGAACTACCAGTTTGATTTTTCATTATGTTCCTTTCAATGTTACAAAACATATTTATACATGCCGAAGCATTCAATACCATGGACCAAAAACCATCACGTCCAAAACCATGGACCGAAAACCATAGGTAGGTTCACCCAACCTAATATAGGGTCCAAAAAAATTTTCTCGGGGTGCTGCTCTAGACCCCGTAGAGGGGGGCTACCCACCCCCCTCAAACCCCCTGGACAAGGGGGGCTGCCGCCCCCCTTGTGACCCCCCTGCTGTGCAATCGGTGCAACCAAGGGGGGGCTCTGCCCCCCCTTTAACCCCCCAGTTCACTACATAGGTTAGTCGTGGAAAGAATATAACACAACCCAACAGGTTCCTATTCGTATAGGTGTAAAGTTATCTGCTGAACAATGTTCTAAGACACAAGAAGAGGAAGAGGACATGTCCCGTCTTCCATATGCAAGAGTAGTCGGTAGCCTAATGTATGTGATGGTCTGTACTAGACTAGACATTGCAAATGCAGTATGAGTATTAAGCAGGTTTATGTCAAAACCAGGGAAGGAGCATTGGACATCAGTGAAGCAAGTTTTCAGGTATTTGTGTGGCACTAGTGATTATGTTTTGTGCTACTAAGGAAGACCAGGATTGGACAGAGTGTTGAATATTGGTGGCTTTGTTGATGTAGACTAGGCTGGAGATCTAGATCAGAGAAGATCTACAAGTGGGTATGTGTTTAACCTTGTTACATAGCAATTTGTCACCATCCCTGCTACCCCTGTCCCGTATCTTGGAGGACACATTCTGGGACCTATGAGAAGTGACATGGCCTAAAAACACCTGCATTGCATTCCTCTGAACATGAGCTTTGTTTGCCCTGAAGACATCTCCTGCTGAAAAACCCTAAAAATAGCTCTTTTTCCATTGGCGCGGTTCCATAGTTTAGCCCTCATGCCAAGGGGGCAAATCCTCCAAAGAGGACGCACCAATTGGTGCTCTGTCATAGAGTCGCACCCACGCCAGCCATATTAAGAGGTGTTTTTTAACAAATAAACGGTGGAAGTTTCGTCCTAACAAATTCCTGGACTGCTATCTATCTTGAGTTGGGTGGTTCAGCGACGGATTTCCATAGAGAGGAAGTGGTTTTCCACCTCTCATGGAAGCTTCCTTGGTGATATGGCCAATCCCATGATTATTGGTTATGATCCCAACTCCCCTTCCTCCATCTATAAAAGCTTGCCCATTTCCTTTGCAAGCTAGTTTTTAGTTTTTGAGATCTAGAGTTTCAGATTTCCCAAATTCCCAAGAGATTCATGCTCCAAGAGCCTTCTTGATTCCCTTAAGGCCAAATCCAAGCAAGGAGACTATTGTCCAAGATCCAAAGAGAGAGGCTTGTCCTTATTCGAGACAGGCTTTGTGAGACATGTGCTGTTGATTACTCGTCAAAGGAGAATCCAGTGTCAGAACATTGGTTGTACTCCCCTTTGATTGATTATTAATGAACGACTATTGGTTATGGTTCCAATCTTGTTATTATTTATGATGATGATGAGTTTTGTATTTTCTGACTGACATATAGTTGCGTATACTAGATTTTATGCTTGCGTTTGTATTGTTTCTTGTATGTGTAGGTGTCCATTCACGGAGATCGTGAGGATTGTGATTTGCCGGAGTAGAGGAACGAGAGCATCACCTCTCCTACAAATGATAGCATTGGAATCCAGGTAGGCCTTTATCGCCAGTCTATTTATTTGCAATTAGGAACTTGCGCTATAGTGTTTGATGATTGTTGCTAGACCCGGTCTGGACTAGTAGGGATTGCCTCTGTCCGCAGAGGGCATT
Source organism: Pinus taeda (assembly GCA_000404065.3). NCBI lineage: Eukaryota > Viridiplantae > Streptophyta > Pinopsida > Pinales > Pinaceae > Pinus > Pinus taeda. The sequence continues at coordinate 6,824 of APFE031068328.1, read as the reverse complement.
TACCTCTTCAACAATTTGGTGACTCCGTTGGGGACCTTGTCTTGCCTTTTTGGTTGTTTCTTGATTTTTTGCTTGCTTGGTCAGCCTTTTGGGATGGGTTCTTTTGCTGTTTTTTATTCTTGGTTTACTTGGTTATCGTTGGTCTGGTTTTGGATTGCTTATTTTCCGTTTTGGCACAACAAACTTGACTGGCGCGCTTTTTTGCGTAACAGTGGCACCAATTGGCACTAGTTATCAATATATCACTCGCGACAATCCTTAAAAGGCACTAGTTTCAACCTGACAGTCGCGCCAGGCTTGGGAACTGCTAAAGTTTGCTTGATTTTAAGCCTTCTGAGCTTGGTCTTTGTTTTGAACACCTTTTCTCGACTTCTTGAGTGTATTGGAGTCATGTTTGACTGGTTTTAACCTTCATCCTTTGGTTGTTTTCCATTTTCAATCGATTCCATGGTTTTAGCCCTAGGGCATCTAGTGGCTTTGTGTGTCGAGCCCTCCTTAGGAGTTTTTGGTCTTTTATTGGCCCAGTCGACTTTCTAATTGCTCCCCTGCATTCGTTTAGTGGTTGTTGATCATTTCATTGTGTTGTTTGAGTGACTTATCTCTTTTTCACTTGAATTCCACCTTGTTTCGCTTTTGGCCTAGATTACACGGCTCATTTGTGTCTTTGGGATTTTTCTCGGTTTTGAAGGACTTCTTTGTCAATTTAGGGATCTGATTGTGCTTGCAATGAGTGAAATTCACTTGCTTTTTCTCTCCTATTATCATTTCTCAAAGTTTGTTTAGTGCATCTTGCCCTTAACATTGAAAAAAAAAACTCTTTTTCTTTTCGTTAAGTTAATGTGAATTAGAGCTTTTCGTTGTTATTAGTGATTAGTGACTTTGAAGAAATGCTTTTTGATTTCCGTTAGTTGCATTAGAGATATCGTTGGTTGTTTTCTGATCATTTTGTTTATGTGAAAGTTATCAACTCTCTTATAGTTAGCATTCATCGAATAAAATGATATATTGTGGCATATAGCTTGAATTTAGGAGATTTTTAGATACTACATTCGCAAGGGCCCGAAAACTGAAATGTAATTGAAGATAAACATTAAAATCTACTCAATTCATGTTGGCATTATGGCAGGGGTTTTGGGGCCATGGCACAGGTGTTGTCCTTGATGGCAACTCTCTTTGGTAACAGATCTCAGTTCAGGCTTTCAGAATGAAGGAAAAGACATATACGCAGGTTCATCTAGACGAAGACTCATATACACGTGGGTTAGACGTTACAAAGGCGCGTATGCGTATACACGCACTTTCACGCAAAGAAAATCGCGTATATGTTGGAGAACTTAACTTTGGTCCATGGTAGTTAGTCCTTGGTATTTGAACCTATGGTTTTGGACCATGGTACCTCGTCAGAAGTGTTGATCCCAAGTATTGGGTCCGTGGTATTGGTTTATTATGGTTTTGGACTGTGGTATTGTGGAAGGCCCAAGACTATAAAAGAGGAAGGAGATCATGTGGCAAAGGATCATCTGAATTATTATTGAATATCTGATAAATTGCTAGATCTAGAATACTGGTAATTGGGATATGGTGTAGATCTGGATCTGAATAAAGGAGGAACCTTAGTGGAAAGAGAAGGATAAGTTCTATTGATGGGTAATAATCTTTAAGTTTGAATGATAATATCTTTGTATGATTTTGCTCTGTTATATGTGGCGCTTGCTTGATCTATAACACTGATAATCTGGGTTAATTAGTGTTTGAATATCTGAAAGAGCAAATTATCCTTTATAGATCTGTACGTAGGTTCAGTGAAGCGAATGCACGTATACACGCTGGTTCAGTGAACAAAAAGTGTGTATACTGGAACAATGGTTTTTTTTTTTTAGGGCTAATTTTGAACATGTTTTAAAAATGGCAGTGAAAACAAAATTTTCGTGCAAAATATAGCTTGAAAACGAAAAAGTGATTATACTGGAACGATGATTTTTTTTTAGTGTCAATCTTCAAAATTTTAAAAAAATGATAGTAAAATGATGTAACAACATAAAAGTGTCTCAGAACTTCTCATTTAACACCATATGGAAATCAAAAATTTTATTTCAAGAGATGATGCATACATCAGTTAGATAAACTATCTTAAACAATTATTCAAAATCACTAATATTTTCTTGCATGCCATCAGAATTCACATCTTCAGATGAGTCACTGGATGCTGATGAAGATGTTCCATATTATTCTCTTTCATCAACTAGTGCCCCATCTGAGTCCACATGCATGCCCAACATTCCAGGTTTCAAAAGTCTTCTAGATCTACGACTAGTTTCAGCAGACTCCCATGTCAACACTATTCCTTCTGGTAACAACCTTTTCAGAATCTCTATCGTCTTGAAGCGAAGAGTTCCTCTCTTTGTTAAATTGAAGTCATAAACAAGTATGTCAACATTCTCCAATTGTTATATGTCTGTGCGGCGGCGATTTATATTTGTACCCTTTATTTTTCTTTTTCCACCATTTTTTTTGTCAACTACCATCTCTGGCTTATACACACCATTGAATGGGTGTGTATTTGTGGCATACCAATGTACTTCAACACTTGTAACATCCTCATTTTCTGTAAAGACCTTTATAACTTTAGCAACCCAAAATGGATAGCCATTGAGATCTCCATCTACTAGCACTGCGATCATGCAACACTCCTTAATATCCTGTGCTGAACCCCTGTAAAGGTCTTCCATGGATTCACATTGTGCACGAGATCTTCTGGAACCAGTATACATCTCTCTTTCCTCTACCTGTGAAGAATTAATGACACCTGAGATTGTTGCTGTTCAACAATTGTTATTTCCTCATGTTCATTCGACACATTTTGTGGCCAAATAAATGGGATTTTCAAAGGTATATCTTCATTTTTTCTTGTTGAAATGATATCACTTTGATTATTGAAAAATGACTCCCACCAAATTGAATTAGCAATTTCAAAGTACTCATATGTATATCTAATACATTTTTTTTTATTTATTCTAGGCAATCAGAATAATTTATATCTCTGTTTTGTTTGCGTGCATTATGAACTTCACCAACTGATTGTAATAACAATATTTTCGATGCAAATATTGGATGATCTGGAATGAAATTCAAAAATTGCAAACCTGACAATGGTGCCCATTCTGTAGTAGTTGAATACTTCTTGCCCCATATTAGTGTTTTCCCATCAATTTTTTTGATACGAAATTGATGTTGGAAGCTAATGTCATTAAGTTGTTCAATGCATTTCTCCTCGCCATATGATCCCATAATAAACCTTCGCATGTCAACAATTTCTTCCAACACATCAAAAGTAGGCTCTGGCATGTATGATTTCTTAATACATTCAATTAATGATGGCAAGCTCCCAGCTTTCTTCCTCCTCAATGTGATTGAAAAATGACTGAACATCTGATCAATATGGTCATGAGTGTGCCCAACAAGAAGGAAACCAACCTTTACCTTCTGAAAAATTCTCAATTCAACAAGCATGTTTAAATATCCAAAAACAACCTGATTTTTGTTTTTACGAGAAGTGTTGTCCAGTTGTAGATACAAAACATTAGGAAGATTACCAGACCAATGAGAAAGCACATCATGAATTATGGTTATGGTCAGATTTGCATCATTATGAATATTTGGAGCTGTGAAGTACACCTTTAGCAACATTTTCCCATTGAAGACCATACAACCGACCAAGTGATACTGAATAAAATTTTCCTCTTGTAAATTTTTGGGTGTGCGAACAAAATGTGGTAAAAGTGTTTTCTTCTAGTCCATACCATCAATTATCAAACCCAAATATTTATTCGGATTATCATACCACTTCTTTCGATGGTTGTACAACTTTTTCCGTTCATTTGTTTGTTGTTCGCGATGCTCCCGAAATTCTTTGACAATTGAATCTACACAACATAAAAGAAAGGCATTAAGAAATATTTTTTCATACTTGATGAATATACAATCTTAAAAGTTAAATTTATGAATGCTTACCTCTTTCTGACCCTTCACATTTGTCCCTTTTTTATTTAAGAGAAGCAAATGTACTGCAAATCCCCATCCTTGTCTTCTTAGGAATACAAACATTGTTGAATTCTTTCTTCCAGTCTTCACAAAATATGGATATGTAATAAACCGGCCATGTCCCTCAGCACCTTCTACATATTCTTTGTATAAGTTGTAGATTTCGCGTCTCGAAAAATTATCTGGAATATGTATTGTCTCTCTATTTGGCATACACTCCCCATGCTTTGAAAAGAAATCTTTCATCCATGACATTGCAATGTTTGATAATGGCCCAAACTGTCTTTTATGACGTATTTCAGAATAAAATGTGGGATCCTTTTCCAAATTTTCTTGAATTCTCGAGAGACAAAAATTCCCAATCGAATGAAACATTTTGAAAGCTTTTCTACAAATAAATAAAGACTTAATATGATAATCATAACCTGACAATGTAGATTGCATGCACCCAACTAAATATGAATTTCGCATGCTTTTATTCTTGATAAATATCTCTTCCTACTCTGAAATGCAAATTTGAAATCCATATGTTTCAAGCAATCTTTTTGGAAACATTCACTTGAAATGAGTGCGCTGATAGAACTTCTTCTCGTCATATATTCTGCTCTACCCCTTGTATACCTAGAACATCTTGCATTGATATGAAAAGGTCTGGTCCTACTCCTCGATACAATATTTCTTGGCAACATCTCCATCATTAGATCATCATTTGTATAAGGATTTTTATCATCATTAAGAGGAATGTTATCCACACTATGATCAACTGTGCTTTTCAAATACTGACTTGGAGGATATTCTTCAACTTCCCTTTCTTCAGTGCTACTGTCATATTCCATAGAATTCTGACTCAATGGAAATTTTGACTCGATGTTTATTGGATATTCTTCCTCATGTGCATTTTCAGTGCTGTTCTCATGATCCATAGAATTAGGACTAAGTGTATCATTTTGTCCTTCATCACTGCTACCTTTGTACTCATTAGAATTAGGACTAAGTGCATCATCATGTCCTTCATCACTGCTGCTCTCACAGTCCTTAGAATCAGGACTAAGAGGACATTGTGACACTCCATTCTTTTGAAATTCATCATCGGGCTCTTCAACACTGTTGCTCTCATAGTCCTTAGAATTAGGACTAAGTGGACACCGTGACACTCCATTATTTTGAATTTCATCATCCCACTCTTCATCATAGCTGCTTTCTTAGTCCTTAGAATTAGGACTAACTGGACACCATGGCATTCCATAGTTTTGAAATTCATCATCCCACTCTTCATCAAAGATGCTCTCATAGTCCTTAGAATTAGGACTAGCTAGACACCGTGACACTCCATACTTTTGAAATTCATCATCATGCACTTAATCGTTGTTGCTCTCATAGTCCTTAGAATTAGGACTAAGTGGACACTTTGAAACTCCATTCTTTTCAAATTCGTTGTCATGCTCTTCATCACTGCTACTCTCATAGTCCTTAGAATTAGGACTGAGTGGACACCGTGACAGTCCATTCTTTTGAACTTCACCATCTTGCTCTTGATCACTGCTGCTTTCATGGTCCATAGAATCAGGACTAAGTGGACACCGTGGGACTCCATTCTTTTGAAATTTGTCATCAAGCTCATCATCACTACTGCGTTCATAGTCCTTTGAATTTAGACTAAGTGGAATCTGTGACTCAATATTTATTTGAAATTCTCCATCTCCTCTTTCATCTGTGCTCCTCTCATAGTCCTTAGGATCAGTACTAAGTGGAAGAATTGACTTTCTATTCATAGTAGAAGAATTCCCACTATATTCATCCATATGAATAGAGTTGTTATGCGATAAAGATGTTGATGTTGTATAAATCGAAACTTCACTATCAGGACACTCCATCCCTTTCAAATAGAATATGTTCAATGATACAAATGGAGAGTCTCCTAAAGATATTATATAGCTTAGAGAATGAAATTTTCCCTCCAAAAAAATTTCACGAAAATATTTTCCTCCTAAACGTTTGTGAGATATATTTCACTTCATTATTTTATTATGCAATTTAATGAAAAATGTAAACTTAATTTTTTTTATGAACCTATAAATCAATTAAAGTTAAAATTGTAATACAACTTCTACCTAAATTATTTTAATAGTCAAAGTATATAATTTTTACTAAACAATAGAATGTTTTTTTAAATTTCTATAATATATTTAGAAACAAGGTAATCCCAAATTCACCCCGTTGTAAAATAATTCGAAACTGTTCGCTTTATCATATTTTCATTCATCGCCATAAAAAAATTAACATGTTAAAATTTATTAAAACTAATTAATCCCGCATTCATAGTACGATAAAACATCTTCATAGTTTCACCTATATATTCCATTATCACTATTACTCAAGTTACATCAAGGTTTGCCGAGGTTCGTCAAAAGACTTGGAGCGAATTTGTGCAGCAACTACATTGGGATCAACAACATATTCAACGAAGAATTTCCGCAATTGAAAGGTCAGTTAAATTTTTTTCCTTGAAATTTCTGATATAAATTAGTTTAACAAAGTAGATTTATTTTCTAAACTTAAAATTTTTTGTCAACCAAATTTAAAAATATTTCCATCATGAGCATGGTGGGCCCGGGGCAACCCCATCCTGCAATCGACCGGCCACTATATTTTTTTGTCAACCAAATTAACAAATATTTTCGACGTGAACATGGTGGGCCTGGGGCAACCCCATCCTGCAATCGGTCGGCCACCCACTCCCTTTGCACACCCTTCCAGGCCCCTCCCCAAACTTAGCAACCTCT
>APFE031068319.1:9219-31364 GCA_000404065.3 Pinus taeda | reverse complement strand
CAACAAATAAACGAGCTTAATAGAGGCACCCACTCTTATAGAGTGGTTGTTCCAATCATAGAAAGGTACCTACTCTTTTGAGTAACTAGGCCTTAAGGACCATACTTTCTAAATTAGGAGAATGTATGATTTCAACAATAGTCTGGGCCAAATGTCTACACTTATTGTTATCTCATTAATGCTCCCTCTTACTGAGAGAACTTATCTTAACGTGTCCAAGCTTGTCCCTGAAGTACATGTACTTCATCCAAGACATAGGCTTGTCAAAGGCCTATCACAGCTTCAGCCATTAAATATAATTTAAAAATAATACTTAAATATATAAGAGTTAAATTGCTCCCTCTGAATCAAAGCTTCTTTTAAATTCATAGTTCTTTTTGGATTCAAAGCTCCTTCTAAATTCACAACCCTTTCAAGATTCAAAGCTCCCTTTGAATCCGGGACTTGTCAAAAACTTCTTCCAACGTTAGACAACCTTCAACATGTTCTTGCAATCCTCTCTAGGAGGTCACGAAAGAATAATTGCAATCAAGCAATGAAAATAAAACAAGACTATATTACTAGAGAAATCAATAATAGTAAAGGAATAGAGATAGAGTACGTATCTTTTATGATGAGTAACAACTCCCTCTTGATCTTATACTTCTCGCAGTTATCCAATAGATCAATAGACTTGCTTTAGACATCATTATCATGACCTAGGGTTTCTTCTTTTAGCAGGAGCATCTCATCCTAGGGTTTTGTCCAAAACCCTAGGCATTCTCTTATCAAGCCTTTCTAAATTTGCAAACCCTATAAATAAAAAATTCAAAACCCTAAATGTACTTTTACACAAGGGATAGATTACTTTAGGGTTTTGTTCAAAAACCCTAGAAAATATACCAAACCTCAAATTCAGAGCAGATCAATACTCTAGGTCAAGACTTCAGAATACTTCAAATCAAGACTCCAAATCATCCTTGGCTCTTTCAAAAATTCTTAGCAACTTTGGATCATGAAAATGTCTTAGGCCAAACCTCACAGAAGAACCTCAGATTCACTCATCATAGGGTGCACTTCGAACTCCATCTCACGATCATTTTGTAGACATTGTTATAGTAAATAAAACTTCGAGATTCATCCAAGGAACTTGAATCTTCATTTCGGATCTCATTATTGTCTTTAGGTCATCATACTGGTCTTAGATTACTATGCTTGGATTATACTTATAGTATGTGGAGCATACTTGTGGAACACAAACTTGGAACAAACTCTTTGACATCACTAAAATATGTTATAGATTGTTTCAAATTTCGGCCAAGTTTGGGAGCTTGAACTTGCACCTAGTTAAAAATGACCATAGGCCTAACTTTGTAGAAAACTCATAAGCCAAATTTAATCGATGCCATAGTAGATTGAGCATAGTTCCATCTCGGTGTGTGCAGTTTACATGATCTGTCAACTTGGGAAGTAATGAAGATATATAGAGCGTAAATAAGGTAGAAGATGCATACTCTTGTTATCATTACTCACATGGTTGTTTCAAGAGATACTAGTTTATTTCCTTCGACACCAATCTTGTTCATAGAAATAGGTATACTACTTGCTGAACTGTAAATGGAGACTGCAGTTGATAATTCTCTATAAACTTTTGGTCTAGATGAAAGGATATCCCGAATACTAAATCCTTTTTCTTAGTAAGTTGCAAGTTATCCATATGTCAGTTGGATTCTTGTTAACCTTTAGCAAAGGTTCAAATTAAATAATTGAGCATATTTTGACATATGATGGGGCACATCAATAGGAATATTAGATTCAGTGGTGACAGTGCTTATTAATATGGAAGTGTTGATGGCAGAAGCCAAGACTGGCCAAAACATGTTATGCATTTAAGCATTTCTTGGTTACATGTAGTGCATGTATAGTTGTCTTTATGTCAGGTGACTTTTGGAATTGTGTGCAGTCAAATATATAATTCCCAAAGAATGACCTTGCCCCCACACTAAAAGCAAACCTTGAAGAATGGCCTTGCCCCCACACTGCATTGCTGGAGAAGGTGAAGTCACCCATATACATATATATTGCACTATATTTAAACAAAAAACAAAAAACATACTCAGAACTACACATTGAGACTCAGGGTTAGCATGGTAACCACCTTTGGTTAGATCCGGGGTGGGTTACATCCTCAGTGCATAGGACCCTATTTTGCATGCATCTTCAAAACCATGTTAACAATGTATTTTGGTGTTCGACACCCAGAATTGAAAAGGCATAGTAACTAAGTTAAAATATGCGTAGAACAGTCAGAACCACATTTGGAAATTCAAAATGTTTTGAATTTAACAAAATTAGAAGAAAAAAATAAAATATAAAACTGAAAGCAAAAAATTATCTATACTGAACTGTGAAACATGTAGAGGAAAAGAATCTGAAACGCTTCAACTCGACCAATCTGAGACAAAATCGTGTATTGCCAATTTGAAAAATGAGATTGAAGATGACACAGCCCCAAATAGCAAACTTCACAAGTTTTTCTCCGGTCTTGGCCTTTGTGCCCATTTCTATATCGGTCTTTGACAATGCAGACTCTGGTTCTCTTTTTCTACTTTTGTTGGTGACGCTTCAACTGAAAAAACTGTGCCCACTATAGGGCAACAATATAAACAGAAAGCAAAAAAATACCTATGCTGAACTGTGAAACATGTAGAGGAAAAGAATCTGAAATGCTTCAACTCGACCAATCTGAGACAAAATCGTGTATTGCCAATTTGAAAAATGAGATTGAAGACGGCACAGCCCCAAATAGCAAACTTCACAAGTTTTTCTCCGGTTTTGGCCTTTGTGCCCATTTCTATAGCGGTCTTTGGCAATGCAGACTCTGGTTCTGTTTTTCTACTTTTGTTGGTGACGCTTCAACTGGAAAAACTGTGCCCACTAGAGGGAAAGATTGACCTATATAATGATTTTGAATGGAAAAATCTGAAACTATGCACATGGTTAAATTCGGATTGCATAGTGATTCAGTGATTTGTGAAAATTTGGAGGAACTTATGTTTTTCATAAATTTTGGAGGCAACGTATGTTTTTCATAAATTTGGAGGCAATAATTCAAATACATTAATTTGGAGGAAATGATTTGGAATTATTATGCTCTCTATTGTGCTTAAATAGATTTTATTTTTCTTTTATTCAAATTGTGGAGATATTATGGTCACACAAGCCAGGTGCGACAGTGTAAAATTTGAAATTTTGAATTTTGAAAAAATATGTGTATTTTTTATTTATTTTTTCTGAAGTTTTTATTCTTATTTTTTATTTATTTATTTTCAAGTTCATTGTCATTTAAGCGAAGATTGTTTTTTTAAGAAAGATAAAAAGGAAATGGGCTTGAAAAGATGTAATTTTTAAGGGTTCAAAAGTTTTAATGGTTATTCATTGAGAAATAAAAACAAATTTATTTCATAAAAAGACCGTGATTAAAACTCAACTCATTATTAGTTATTTCACTTAATTATTTTAAACTATAATCTCAAAGGATTGCAATGTCTAACATTCTTCCTTTTAATTTGAAGGAGTTATTAATAGCCCAAGCATCATTTTGAACTTTTCGAATTTTTCTCTTCCTAGAGTTTTGGTGAATATGTCTAAAATTTGCTTAGTTGTGGAACAATGTATTGGATGAATAGTTTTGGCCTCTACATGATATCGAATCAAATGATATTTCATATTGATGTGCTTGGTTTGATCATGAAATCTTGGGTTCTTGGCCAACTTGATTGCAGAAGTATTATTGAAATGTAAAGAAGTTGAGTTCACTTGTTTCTCTAGCAAACCTTCAATTATTTTCCTGAGCCATGCAATTTCCTTTGTCACTTTTGTGGATGCCACATATTTTGCTTTTGTTGTTAAATCTATCGAAACTGATTGTTTGCGTGACCTCCAAGAGACCATGAGGGCTTCATTGGGGGAGCAATACCATACCATGTTCATTCATATTGGGCGATATATATTGTGGAAAAAATGACATAATATATTGAGCATATATTAAGGGGTAAAGAGTTTTTATATTGGCAGGCATAAAAATGGAGCTCAAAGTTAATGAAAAAATATAAAGGGGCATAAAAAATGTTAATGAAAAAATGGATATCTACAATATCTAGTGAAAGTATGAGTTTTTTTAATTTGGAAGGTGTATTGGGTTAGTATTGGTATGGGGTTATATAATGTGATTTGTAGAGTTGTTTTTCAATATGTAGTCAAATCAGGGGTATTATTTAGTATGTCACGAACGCACGTGATATGTCAGAGGTTTATTGAGTGAAGCCCTCATGCAGGAGACCACTGTTGATCCAAGTCATGAGTTATCTTGAAGTTGATACTATGTTTTCCTTGTCCCCATTGAAGTATGAACCAAAATGTGCAATAAGACTGAAGTCATCCACCTTGGTGTACTTAAGCCCATAATATTGAGTCCCCTTTTAGTATATGAGGACTCTTTTTGCAGCAGACCAATGTCCCTCACATGGTTTATGCATAAATCTGAAAAGTATGCTCACAATATATGAGATATATGGTATGTTCGTGGTTAGGTAGTTGATACTTCCTACAACTTTTTTGCACTTGGTTGCATCTTCAAATGCATTCCCTTCTTTGACGTAAGCTTCAAATTCTAATCCATTAGAGTGGAGAGAGGGCTACAATATGCCATGCCAAATCTATTTAGTAGTCCTCCAATGTACTTCTTTTGGGTAATATGTATTTTGGATTTTGATTGACTTCAATTCCCAAGTAGTAATGAAGATGTTCCAAATTTGTCATCTCAAAACCTTTCCTCAAAAATCACTTCAAATATTTCTTCATGGATGCAGTGTAAATTTCATTGTTTCCTATTATTAACAGATCAAAAGTGTGGATGGAATGACCTTGTCAGCCTCCTTCAATTGATCTTCAATAAAGCTAGGGCCTCAATCCTTTCTTCCTTGGTATGCTACCTCAAATCCACCAAATTTTTCTCCATTTGTTCTCTGCGGTTGACCTGTATATATGTGATTTGGAGGGGCCTTTGACTAGAGCTGACTTAACCCTTTGAAAATCCACAATTATAATAAGGCTAACCTAAGTATCAATTTTACCATTTAACCATCATCAAGTAATGTGTTCAGTACCTCCACTATCATCTTTTATGCAAAGAATGTAGATGACTCATATAAGGTACGAAGTGCTTCAGGTACACTTGAAGCCTCTAAGTCATGTGATCAACCATGATAACTAATGCCCCTCCGCCTTCACAACGTTGGATCAAATACCCACTAGATAAGAGTTCACCATACATAGCTTTGAGACTGTGACACCATATGCATACAATCAACACATACGCATACATTTCTTTCCTCAATAAGCCCTCCAAAATTTCATGATATTTTGATGGTGGGATCTTAAGATATCGCAAGCCATAGGTCGAAGACCAATTATTGCTCTTGGTTTTCCTTAGGCTAGAAACCTCGCTGGTATCCTTGCATTGCCTTTCATTGAAAATTCATTCATTGATCCCTTTCCCCTCCATAATTAGGTCAAACATATCTTTGGTTGCCAAATCTTATCCCCTTGACCAAACCTCAAGTCCACTTGGTCCCATGTGGTCCCATGCACTATCAAGGTTAATTCTTCAAAGGTCACGCAAGTTTCAACAAGAATTATAGGGCTTAGGGATATCCTTTATAAGGCACATACTTAAAACCTAACCCTATAAATTTTCCCCAAGCCCTTCCTAGAGAGCCTTCCATCTTGTCTTATAAGAGAAGCAAGCCACGTATTTGAGCCTCTCTTGTGAGCTTCCTCGATCACCCCTCGCCCTATCATTGGTCCATCCATTTTGTGATCCTTATCATAACGGGTACTTGATTTTACATCCAGTTGATTATAAGACTCTGTACTCAAGGTTATGAACAAAAAAATCCAATACTTTTCAGCTAGTCAAGCATAAGTTCCTGAAAGTTAAATAGTGACTGTCTCTATCATGTTGCTCACTGTGCAGGTGGGCATATCTCTAATTTTAGCAAGCCTTAACATTTTCCTCTCTACTTGCATAAGGAAGCAAATTTTTGAACTCTTCCCTGACACACATAAAAGTCAGATGCAGTTTTTGCAATGGTATTGACAAATGTAAGAAATTATTATACAGGAACCTTCTTAGAGTCCTTGCTTCTCAATGGCAAGCAGATGTTGCAATGAGAATTTTGTCCAACCATCCAAAATACATAGTTCCTCCTTCTTCCTTAGTCTTTTAACTATTGCAGTATGATTGATTGAGCAAAGATTTAATTATGTCCTTAACATTAGCACTAAGAGCATACACACTAAAGCCTACCACAGTCATTCTAGCGCTCCATTTTCCTGCAACTTCATACCTCTCAATACTTTCTTCCCCCTCATAGGCAATTATGTTCACTATGTCTCGGGCAAGGCATTATTTTTCAATATTCATATGATCTCTGCTATCCATTTTAAGTGTAGCATCTAAAGACTCAAACATTGATGAGTAATAGTTTAACGCTTCCATGAACCGAGGCAAGAAAGGTGTAGTATTAGTGTTAATCTCTTGTTCTACTACTATGACGACTTTATGTTGAGAGATTTCACCATCCTCAGAAGTCGGTCACGTGGGTTATTTGTAGACACACTTTCATTGGGCATGTGATGCAGTTGGAATGCAAAGTTGACAGCGAAAACTTCATCTGGATTTATCTCAAGCATCCATGGTTGGACATCTCCAACCTTTTTTGTAATTGATATGAATTGTAAAGAAGCACCAATGGATTCTACATATTGTTCAAGTCGCATTCCCACAATATCGAATCCCCCAACAATATGTCTTACAGATTAAGGATCATCTACTGCAATTATGCGCAAATGTGGAGGCCCACCAAGCCTTTCTACAAGGGCCTTTAAGAGGCTTACGTATTGACTGCCCTGCCCAACATCAAAATCTAGTATATGAACCTTTTTCTCATCCTTGAAGTCTTCATAAATTGCACCATTGGCCACCATGCAACCAAATTTGAAATATTAACAAACTTCAAATAATATTTGCATGACAAATAAAGTATCAATGCTTGGTGGCTCTTTACAATTCAAAGCTTTGTATAATCCTTTTCTTGAAGATGTTATTCGTGAAATAAGACCCTCCACCATGTAAACTGAAAGTCTTTCCATTGGGTCTCCTTGAATTGAGATTGTCTCTCTCAATTTTGCGATTATATGTGATGTTGTTAATTTTAGGTAACAATGGTATGTTCTATGCTTAAGAGCAATTTACTTCAATTTCTTTAGTAGCCCAATAACAATATCCAGTTTAGCAATCACATCAGCATGATAGTAAAATGCAGATAGAACATAAACATAAACATAAACAATAGAAGACAAGCCAAGACAAGAGGACACAAGATGTGGCACCAGTCAGGGACAAACCCCAATGGGGGGAAACCCTTCTTATATTCTTCAATAGTTTAGTAGAGAGAGAGATGGCACAAATTACAAATTTGATCATTTATGACAACAGCGGATAAACCCTAACCACAAAAGTCAACGTTGGTCAAATAGGGAAAAATTATTCATCTAAACAACTTGGTAAAACCCAGTCAACTTCGGTTTCCAAAAACAAGCCCAATCATGCCAAAACAGTCTGAAAAAGTCCAGTCAAAAGCTGGTCAACGAAAGTCAAACTGCGGCCAGTCCTATGGCAGTCAACATTGGTCAAATGAGAGGTGAGATCACCTCGATTTTAGTGCCCAGATTTGCGTCCTGCCAAGGAGAAGATACCTCACCCAAATCGCAGTCAAAAGGAGGTCAATGTTGGTCAACATAGCCCAAAATACAACCTCTAAAATGCAGTCAACACAGTAAAAAAATAATAACGTCCTCCTTCCTTCGCACATGTGAGAGATCGCTGCCCAGATTAGCTTACCCAATCAAGTGAGGAGAGAGATGTGTGAAGATGAGAAGATGATAGAATGACTTGACGTCTCCTCCTTTTATATGCAACGTTGAGGATGAGCTGGGGGTTTGAATGTATGTTTTGCTTACTGGGCGACATTGACAATTTGTCCATAATATAAATAATTTCATATATTCATTTTTACATGTCGAAATCAGATGATCTTTAGATCAATCCTACACCTTTCAGAGAGGAATCCAAGAAAAATATCAGCTATCATAAATAAGATGACCCATGTGGAGTTTTTCCCTAGTTGCCAATTTTAACAAATGCCAATTCTAGTTTACCTTTAGGTATTGCAGTTGCACATTGAACTAAGAGCTGCTTGGAAGAACACCTCGTATGAACATTATCTTTTTGGTGACTAGTTGATGCATATGCTTCTTGTTGCAAAAAATTAGTTTGTGAAACAAAACATGAATCAAAGATATTTGTAACACTAGGATAATCCTTGTTGCCATCAGAATAATCCTTTAAGGTTGTACTCTCCATCAGAGAATGCATAGGGGAATTTTCATACATAAGGTTTTCTATTGTGTCAACCCATTTACTATGAATATATGTGCTTTGAGTGGGGCTAATGACACTTTCTTTGTCAATATCACTAAAAAGTTCTCTCTCAAACTCTTGCTTGTTTAGAGATTCTTGGACCCTCGCCGACCTTTTCAGGTATCCCGATCAGAGATGTTTGGCCCTATATATGTAGGAGGCTCTTAGGTTCCAAGTGCATATTCTTCAGCCTCCCATCAAACCAAACCCCAAACAAAGGATTGCGACATTTATTAGGGTACTACCTTTAGACATGGGCATCGAGAGATCAATTGATATGAGTACATATCCAGACTCCAGATAAGTGAGGATCCGTGGGACCTCACCCTGCCACACGAGATCTCAGCAGCAGTTCGGTCTCAGATCCATTCCTGGGAGACAGACTAGGTCCTCCAGCATTCAACAATGTGTGAACCCCCTAGGAAACGATTTAGTGGACAATCTGCACTTGCCATCAACTCTTCATCGGGCCAACAAACTTTGTTGAGTTTCTTCAGTGTTATTCATTTACCCTTAGATGTTAGGAGAGATGGGTCTTATCCTCAGACCTATTAGCTCCTCGATCTTCTCCGCTAGGGCCAGATGTTGATTTACTTCATGCATTGTATCTTTTATAAGAGACCATTTGGTTCTCCCGCTTTGTATATACACCAATGTACTCAACAGTCCCTTTGACCTACTTTGTGGTCATTAGTTGGACATAAATATAATTATCTTATCTTGCAACCATTGCTTGATGTATTATGGGTTTTTTTTTTTAAATACAACCATGGATATCTCCTATACACTCTCGAGTGGTAATGTTTGGAATAAAATGGACCTAAACTCAAAATCACAATGCCATAATGTTTAAAATGAAAAAGGATATTGTTCATGTACCATTAATAAGAACTCAAATTTCAAATTCATGCAATTATTATATTAATTTAAAATTATATGGATATATGTACAATTTATATATAAATTTAAAATTATCAATAAAATTATTAAGGAAAGTTATCTGTGTAAATGCTTGTTCAGAGATTCTCTCACATTTGAGTCATATCAAACAGTTCCACACGGGGCGAAATGGGAGGAAACCGGAGCGGTAGCAGATGCTACATCCCCAGAAGGAGCCGAAGCCCTCCTCATAGAAGACATTACGAGGATTGCAACGAGAGTGATCAATACATGGAACGAGATAGGTTCAGAGACATGCGCTCCACTCTGCTCACTATCCTTCTGGTCCAAAATATTTCTCTAGACGCGAGGTTCATATCTTCGTTTTTTCTTCTTAGTTTGAGGTTTCATACCCAATATTTTTAATGAAGTTGTCTTTAAGTCAGCCATTCCTGGCTATACATTTTAGTCATCGAACAATGTATTGGGTCTTCAATCTTATTATTTAAGTAAAAATATTATTCTGGAATAGATTGTGGTTTTCCATGTGATTTTTTTTGGGGTTTCATATTAAAATCATCAGGGTTTGTAGTTTTTTAGCTTATTTTAAGCTTTGGAAATGACAATGTCGTTCTATATGCAACCCCATAACGATGAATAAGTTTCTACGTTGAGCAGATAGGGTTGTTTCACTGCCATTTTATAGTGGTAGTTTAATTAAATTGAATAACTTGGCAACTGACCCCTGAACTTGGAGTTTGCAAGGGTAAATAATTTTCTTAAAGAACCTTGGGAGCAACTTCAAAACCTTGGAAGCTACTTTAAGAGACTGATAAAATTCCCTCGATTTAATTGAACATAGTTGTCTTCAATTTTAAGTGACGATAATTACAGAATATCATGCAAAATGGATGGTTTCTTATAGGCAACCTATATCATTTTACTAATTCAAATGACCCTAATTGAAATAATCTCGAA
Source organism: Pinus taeda (assembly GCA_000404065.3). NCBI lineage: Eukaryota > Viridiplantae > Streptophyta > Pinopsida > Pinales > Pinaceae > Pinus > Pinus taeda. Next base: position 20,983 of record APFE031068319.1, on the reverse strand, counting down.
ATTTCCTTCGAGTATAAAACGACCATAACTAGCGTTTGCGATTTTTTTATTAAATTTTCATTTTCAGTTTTAGCAGGGGTTTCTTCTATTTCGTTTCCAAAGTGACTTAAGAGCGTTGTCAAGACATGAATGTCTGGTAAACTCAGTATGGTCCAAACTTTGAAGGATTGCCAAAAATACAGTAGGTTTTAGCTTTTTGTTATCCAAAGGGCCAAGATGGGCCTATGTAAATCATTTGTATAAATTCATTAATAGAGAAGCACTCTATTTCAAGTGTTTTGAACCCAACCTATGTAATCAAACCTTTGTTATATGTGTAATTAAATCCCTGTGGTTGTCTTGAATCAAGTATGTTACAGGAAAGCTTAGGAGGGAGCACACTTTAAGAGGAGTAACACAGAGGAGGAAAACATACTTTGAATTAGGGCTGAAACCCTTCTGTTGCTCGTTGATAAATGAGCGGATCAACGATCCAATTCAATTAAATGGTGCAACAGAAGATTGTGTTAGGGAGGAATGTTGTATAAGTGTTTAAGTTTGTGTTAAAGCTGTTGGACACCTAATCCTCAATGGGTTAGTGTGGAAGCCGAATGGACAAAAGGAGTCCAAGAGACCTTGGGATGTGAATCCCAACAGTCACAAAAATGTACTATAAATGTATATCTCCTGTTAATAAAATATGAACTCACATGATTTATCTTTACTATTGTTCTTGATCCCATGTGTGTTTAACATGGTATCAGAGCAGGCGTATTCCTGCCCTGCATAATTAATTTGAGCCATTTGTTTTATGGCCTTTCTATGCAGTTTATTTCTGCCATGAAATTCATGAATATTTTCTCATGAATATTTCTTCAGCTCAATTTTAGTTGCAACCTGATTATACTGCTGCTGGTGTCTGCTCTCCATATAGAAGCGCCTCCATACCCCTGACAATTCCTGTGCTTCTCCTCCATATAATTAGCTGCTCCTGACATTACATGTGCTCTGTCCTGAGAATTTTCTGCCTGAAATCCGCTGCTAACTGGCATCTCTAACCTTTGTCTGCCATACCAGTGCTCTCTGTACCTGCGCTCTCATTCTCTGCCGTTACCTACGCTCTCTGTCCATAAACGCCCCATTTTAAAAGCGCTGCTCCATCTGCGATTTAACATTATTCTTTGATAACCAATGTATTAAAACAGATGTGCTGAGTGTGGCACAGGGATTTTGGGTCGATCATATTTTAAGATCGCTTCCATGTGTCCTTCGAGCGTGTAATAGCTCCTGGCCCAACCTGCTAGCTCTCGCTTAACGTTTACTGGTGCTAGCCACTCTATTGCTTCATCCTTGTATGAAAATGATCCATTTTGAGTTTGGATCTTGGAGCTCCAATGCCCAACCGCAGATTCAGTACAATGGATGAATTCCTATAGATACCATTGTCATTGATCCGAGTACATTCTTCAAGTAAAATCCCTGCATATATGAGGTTGTGATGCTCAACAGGAACCACTTGTTCTTGATACTTCGTTTCAGATCATGCATGGTATCTGTAGTGTTTATCCAAAACAGACATGTCTGCCCATGAACACTTTTGATGAAAACCTGGAGTGAAAAAGCTTCCCCTGAGACAGAGGAATAGAAGGCTACAAACAGAGAGGGCGCGTTTCCATTTTATGTGTGATAATAGCCCTATAGGGGCTAGATCCACCGTCTATCATCAGCTCTGCCATACCCATATCGGCACCCACTGAAAACCAAGAGGAGAATTTGACATCTCCTGACTGTTCAGCGACCAAAAAAAGAGTAATGTCTACATATAGGGTAACAAAACCTTTCCGTTCAAATTATTGTGAGCGATTCAATCCCTACAAATATTCCGCGCAGTATTGTTGAGGTCCGGATTCGACTGCGGCGAAGGTTTTGAAGGGCAATCTCTCTCTTGCGGTGGCCAAGGTTTGTTCGTCTAGGTCGTATAAAAGAGAGCCTAAGTTGAGTTTTTGTGGTAAATTCAAGAATTCAAAGTGGAGTTTCTACAAGTAACCGGCTGGAAGAGGCGGTTGAAATCAAGAATGGAAGACCATGAATGCTACATAACCATGGTGCGGTAAGCGTGGACCGAGACTCTGTTGCATAAGTGTGGTTTGGTTGCTGGGATGTAGACTCTGCCACTAGCTACAGATGTTCATTGAATACTGCATTACCCTTTGTTTTTCTAAATAAGTGATATATGGTGCATTACCCTTTGTTTTTCTAAATACTGTGCATTCCTGGTGTGCATTGACTACTGCATTGACTACTGCAATGAATTATAAAATGGCTGATATATATTTTGAGTAGTGCAGTTACGTGCTCACATAATTTAGGTGGATATTAAATAAGTGTGAAGAGCCTTTTAAGTGGATACTAAGTTATATGCGTTGGTTATGTTAAAGTGTGGATATGGTTCACACATTTTATGCATTCAAAAAACGCCAGTGCAGTCCACAGTGAGTTTACCGTTATCTGCATCTCTCAATCTTCCGGCGAAAGGATAGTAATGCACCAGAACCTTTGCGAGAGCCTCTTTCACAACTTTGACGGGATCCTCTTCATTCTTCTTCTTCGAGGAATCGTTGTGGCTGCGATAAAATAGAAGATTTACATCGGTTTGTGTATAGAAAACCAACATGAATGCATCATGATTGAATTATTGTTGATTTGAGGACAGATTGGTGAAGGTTTTGTGGCTATAATAATCTTTTGAATTATCGTTGATTTGAGGACAGATTGGTGAAGGTTTTGTGGCTATAATAATCTTTTGAATTATTGTTGATTTGAGGACAGATTGGTGAAGGTTTTGTGGCTATAATAATTTTTTGAATTATTGTTGATTTGAGGACAGATTGGTGAAGGTTTTTTGGCTATAATAATCTTATGTATTGATGCCATGAAAAGCATGGGTTTCTCAAGAACAAAAATGTCACATATATATTGATGATGTCTAGTTACATATATATTGATTAAGGAATAATCAGGTTGTATTGGTACAGTAAGCAAGGTTTCACAGTTGCATTTCCTTGTCATTGTGTTCTTGTAGCAGTACACTATAACTCTGTCAATGGAACAATCACTTCACCTTTGATACAATGTTTTAGCATTCAAGTGCAGTGATATCAGATACTCATATATTGTACTGATCATTATCAAATACACAATTTCAGTGATATCATCATAGCATCAAATTTAAGGTCTTTAACAGTTATGTAGCTTCATCATCTTATTTTTTATATGGATTGTAATTGGTGCTTGTTGGTTGCACACTGATCATTTGTTGCACATTTATAAAGGATATTGCTAGTGGGTGTTACTTTTCAGTTTTTAAGGTGTAGTTTTGACATTGAAGAAAAATGGCCAGAATCAGTGAAGTATTAGAGTTCATGAAAACTCTTATACAATGTACTATTGATGACACATTACAAATTAGGAAAGGATCTCTCTCAGAAATTCAGACATGTCTACAAAATGCACAGGAGAAGATTGATTTTTTGCAGCTTGAATCACATCTACAGCAAGAAGAGCTACATCAAAATAGACATCATTCTAAACCTGTTTTTGTTCAGAACATTGAGACAACCACCCATCAGCAACAAGTCAATAATGTTACAGTTCATTCAAATAAAGTAGCAGTTGTACATGCAGATGCAGAAATTTAGTCTGCACTTCCCAAGCCCATCATTAGACCTTGGGAACAACTTGTCCACAACAAGCATAGAACCAGTCTTGGATATGACAAGGACTTGTCCTTTCATATTCCAGACTACACCAAGCCCATTCAGTTTCAGAGTGTTGGATTCATTCATGACAGTTCACCTGCTCCTCATGACAATTTACCTCCACCTGTCGCAGACTCTACCCCTCTTCCACAGCAGCAACAACAACAACAGAAATGCCAACACTGTGACCAAGTTGGCCATATGAAAGATCATTGTTTTGATCTTCATCCATGTAAGCACTGTCATAAAACCACCCATTCTTCACACAGATGCTTCAGCAACAAACGTCCTTCAAGAACAAAGATTCATCTTGGATGGATCACTTCTTGGCAATGGGCATCAACAGCCAAGAAGATATTCCAAACACAAGTCAAAACTTGTTCCGGAGTATTGAAAAGTCTTGCAGTTGAGTTTTCTCCATCTTCTCACCTTATATCTGACAGGGGGGAAATGATGGTTTTCTACAAGCTTCAAAGTCACATCAAGCAAACCTGAGCCACAACCTACCACACCAGTTTCAGAGTTGTAGCCAGAGACAAAGATGCCCATGAACATTCCTTCAGTTGGCAATCTGGGACACTTCTCTAGCAGAAGACTTCAGCTTCTTGCCAGTTTTGGAAGAATTCCAGGAACAAAATTGAGAACACTTCCTCTAGTAGAAGACTCCAGCTTCTTGCCAGTTTTGGAAGAGTTCCATGAATTGCATTAAGCATTCCAGAGTTGTTGGTCATCCTTAAACCATCACAGGTTTAGACTTCCCTTTTCAGGTTGAAGTTCTCCCTTTTATGCGGGGTGAGACCTCCCTTTTATGGTTGAAGGTTTCCCTCTTCAAAACAATAGGAGCACTTCCTCTAGCAGAAGACTCTAGCTTCTTTGCCAGTTTTTGGAAGAGTTCCGGGGAACTGCACTAAGCGTTCCAGTGTTGGTGGTCATCCTTAAACCACCACCCTTTATACCAACATTTTAGAGAGCACATTCAGCCTAGTGCTGCCATGCATTTTTGCACATTTTGTATTTCAACTCTCTTCTTGGACTCATACATAACCCTTCGGATTAAGGGGGGGAATGTTGGACACCTAATCCAATGGGTTAGTGTGGAAGCTGAATGGACAAAAGGAGTCCAAGAGACCTTGGGATGTGAATCCCAATAGTCACAACAATGTACTATAAATGTATATCTCCTGTTAATAGAATATGAACTCACATGATTTATCTTTACTATTGTTCTTGCTCCCATGTGTGTTTAACAAAAGCCTGCCAACAATGACCATTTCCTTTAGAACAAAGCACAAGGCGAGATTAGAGTTTATTAAGTTGCGGAAATCCGTAAGATAACAGAAAGGAAGAAGATAGGAAGTGAGTTCCTTTAGGAAATTCTCAACTCAAAACAGAATCTTGGAAGAAGCCTCTTGTGGATTCTTCTGAGAATCACTTTTTCACAATCGTCGAGAATGCGGTAAATGATGGGGGTTGGAAACAAAATTTATGTGATCAGTAGTTAATGGAATTATTACCGTCTTGGATGTCAAGAAAGCATAGGAGAGTCAAAAGTCTGAGACGAAAATAAACTGTCGAGACATGAATTCAAAGAACGATATTTAATGAGAATTTTCTAGTCTATTATGTTTCTCAGAAGGTTCAAGAGGCACTGACAAAGAAGAGTCCAATATTTGAGAAGGTGAGCTTCAGTTCCATGGTCATTTGAGTGGTCAAGTAGCTTATTAACAAGTGCTTAAGTTTTAAAGGAAGGTCTGGTAGAGATGAAGATGAGAATAAGTCCGACAATCAATAGAAAGAGAATCTTTGTCTCGCGGGAGTTTTCTCTTGGAAGGTTGGAGGTGCGCTTATTTGTGAGAAAACTGAGAGTTTGAGAACCCTGATTGATGGTCATTCCGATGGTTGTGAGGAGCTAAAGAAAGGGAGCTTCGATAAAAGAATGGGGCTACTATGTAGAATAAGCCTGTGTCAGTTAACAATAGAAAGGTAAAGTTTCCTGTGTATGTTATTATTATATGGTACTTGAATTCAGTGGTTTTCAAAAGGGACTCATTCTTCCCCTTTGGTTTATATTTTAGAGTGCATGTTATATTATATGGTACTTAAATTCGCTGGTTTTCAAAAGGGACTCATTCCTCCCCTTTGGTTTATATTGTAGAGTCTTGGCCATGGTGGTTCTACCTAGGTCTCGGGTCTGCACATGTTATATGATTACCAGGCTTGAATCTATTGGTTTTAGAATAAGGTTCTTGTTTAATAAAGGAATCTTCCCACTCAGCTTTAAATTAGGAAAAATTAGGAAAAATTGTATAAAGGGATTTATTTTCCATAACTGGGTTGAGGGAAGTGCCAATCAATGATTAGAGAGAACAGGGAATGTTGGTCACACCCTGTCACTTGCATCATTATCTCACGAGAATGTTGGCCCAACAATAGAATGGAGGTCCAAGCCCTTATAAGCAATTTGCATTAAACTCACACAGGTCAACATAATTGAATTTCTCCACTCCAAGGATACATAGGTCATGCTCCAAGGTGATGCCTTACATAATAAGGGCTCTAAGACGATGTAGCTAGAAGAGGTGTCCACATCCTTTTGTCACAAGCCCACATAGACTCCATTACTTCTAATAAGCCATGTGCTTCATTAGGAGTTATTCCTATAGGTTAGGAATTAGTTCCTATAATTTAGGAGTAAATTCCTATAAGTTAGTACAGATTCCAGTGATTTAAGACGAGTCGTTACAAATTAGGATGAGTGATGAAGTAGTTAACTAATGTGCAAAAGTGGAAGGCCGAGTTCATTGTCTTCTAGTGCGAGTTAATTTGGGAAATGACGAATGGTTGAATCTCAAATTCCAGAATTAAGACGAGATGAGTTGCATGAGTTAGTTCACTCAATTAACTCGCCAATCACAAAATCAATTTCCTAAAATATAATTTGCTAGATTTAGCCATTCGAATTGCTTATAAGGAGGAATGAAGGCACAAATGTATTCATTCTTGAGCATGAGTTTTGTGTGTGAGCTTGTGAGAGAGCGAGTCAAGCAGGAGGCTATGTGAGTTGATAGAGGGAAGAATTGCCTTGGGAATGCACTAGGAAATAGGAGGAAATTCCTATTTAATAGGGACTCCTCATTTAGGCAAGGCAAGAAGGCAAGCAAATTAGGGGTCTTGCAGATTGTTTCAAGCTTAGTTCATGTAGGGAGATCATTTATTCTCTATTGAAACTATATCGTATTGTAAGAGATCTATTGCCCATTCTTCTATCAATAAAATTCTCAGGCAAGCAGAGGGTTTTCTTAGTTGGGTTCCCTAAAAAAATTGTGTTGTTGAATTGTGTGGTTGTGTATTTATTTCTATTCCTATTCCGCTGCAAAATAAGTAGAGAAATTCTGTGTCTATATGAAAATAAATTAGTTTCAGATTGTTCATGTCAGCAGTTGCAGAAATTTGTGGATTTTCTACGGAGTTTCCATCCAAGAATCTATGCTACAACAAGTCGTTGATGCCCTTCTCCAATTGTATAATACTCCTCCTATGTATGACATCCTCCAAGCAAGTGAACTGCTCCATCTAGCCACAATAAAGGACATTCAACAAGCTATCAAGAAAACTCCAATGCCCCAGGGAAGAATTTCATGCAAGCAACCAAAGTCAAAGAATCATGGAATAAGCTATCTCCAATGTGTAAATTCATCACAATCTTTCATGCACCTATCCAATTCAGACCATCTAGCGGCTAAACACACATCATGTACCCTAAATCTCATGAAGCACCCCCAGACATGTTGTAAACTCTTTTAGAGTAACTTGAAGACTGACAAAAACCATGTTGAGTGCTTTTTTGTTTGCAATTTTTTGCGAAATTTTTAAATTTATCCCCTTTTTGTGAAATTTTAAAATTTAAAAGACATTTGTGTTAGCACCAAATATTCCTTGGAGAAATTGCTAATAGAGATGTGATGTGTTTATGATTGCAAAACAACTCTATATAGAGGACCAAACCTCTCTAGAAAAGAGGTACCTCTATAAAGTTGACCTACATGTTTTGGTTTGCCATAGTTGTTGCAGTTTCCTTTTTGTCACTTACAATGCTTCATCTTAGGCTAAATCATGAAATAAGAAGCTTCTATTTTATTGTAGTTTCATCTAGTTTTAATTCAACTAATTCAACACCATTTTGAGACCATAGGCACATTTCCTTTTGACTATCCTACACTAATTGGGGTTGGAGACCAACTTGAACAAATCTTGAACCCCCATCAATGATGACATCTCTCTACTAAAATACAAATTTGTTAGACTTAGTATCAAAATAGACTATATAACATAGATTCATTAACTAGCCAATGAAAACACATTTCCTGCTTCAATGTGTATCTCTAAGTGTGTGCTTTGCTTTATTTTTACCTTCTGAATTTTCAAGGCTCTGCTTCATATTAGCAAGAAGTATGACCTTTGTTCTTATGGTAGTGATAAATTGGTGTAATATTACTCATGACGAGCCTGATAACATATAACCCAGACTAGATGGTTTTAACTTTTAAGGTAGTTGAGCTTACACAGACATACTTTTGTGACAAATGTTTTGGGTCACTGCTATGAAATGATTGATTATTTTCCTGTGAGGTCTGGAACTCATGAATCTATGGAGAATCCTGTTCTACAGATTAGTAACTAGCTACAGGGCTTGTTAGGTCCCATATATATATATATATAAGCAAGAGAATGTCAATAAACCTTAGCAGATTCTTAGTACTGGTAAAGATGATGTGAGTTCCTGTCCAGCTCCTGTTGACCTAGGCACCATATTGTGTTCGATGCTTTCTATTTATTTTTTATTGTGCCAAGACTCGACATGCTTTTGGATGTGATATATACATATGCTTTTTGAAATTGCATACATTGTTCACCAATCTCTCTTAATAGACATTACATAGGCTGAATTGTATTTGATCAGTCTCTCTGTCTAGTTTGCTTAAAAGTTGTCTAATTGGAATCCTTGAACTCCTGAAGTCAACATAGTGAATCTTGGGCATTACTGAAACTGTCCATGATATGTGTTATACATGGGTACTGTTTCGGCAGGTTTATTTAGAGTCAATCTAAATCTACGTGTTTTATATGTGGTTATCCCAATTGCTGGGACAGGGTAACCATTTTTGTGCATTGAGTGCCATCATTTGTGTAATAAAATGATAGACTCGGATCCTTTAGTTTCTTGAAAACTATTATCAGAGGATCACACCTATTTTCTGTGGTAGAGTGCCCTCTTTACATTCCCAGGATAAGTAGCGTGCAACCCATCTCTTTTGGAAGTGGTGCCTCCCACTGTTTATGTAATCTTTATTTATCACACTTGTTCTTTCATAAATAATGTCATTTTATTGTTATTTCATAAATATATATGTTATGTTGGGTTTATTATGTTGTTCTATAAATGTGTGGTCCAATTTTGATAATTTGTGGCAGGGGTTTCTTGTTTTGACACCTTCAAGCAATAAGTGAACTTTTTATAGGGACCACCTCCAGTTTTTGGTGTTGCTTACAATTTTGGATAGAAGACACTAGTGACCATCTTTGGTTAAACTTTCTTCAGAGTTGGCATAAGAACCATGGAGGTGCAGTCGGTACAAGTTAGTGTTACTACCTATTGCTAAAACCTTGCTAAAACTGTTAGGGGGTGCCAATATAAAATTAAAGTGAACCTAGTTCATAGAAAATTACACCTCTGGGAAGATTATGGGTCCAATTTTCATTTTAGTTAATGTAGAATTCACAGAGATGCAGCCAATGCAAATTCCCTCTGCCAAGAGAGGCTAAAAGCAACATAGCTTGGCAAATCGAGCATACCTCCACTAGCAGATCCAAATTAGGGGAGACTTGTTACATTTAGGAAGGGGCAAGTTAGATTGTTATAGGTTGAAATTACACAGAAGTCAGAGCAAAAATCTTAGATATAGCAAGCACATTGTTGTTATATATGTGCAAGGTCTAGATAAGAAGCTATGGGATATTTAAAACTTCAGCATAGAAATCTAATTGCTTTGGAATAATTGGTGAGAAACAAACAAAAAGAGTGAGTTCTAAATGTTCAAATCCAAAATTAAGATTGCTATGGTCTTGTATTGCATTTGTATTTGTTCAATCTCCAAAGAAAATTGGGAAGTGATAATTAATGAGAAACAATCATGTTATGATCAACAAAGTAAAATTAGTTGTTGGGAGTAGGTTGCTTGAGAAATATTTTAGACTTTTAGCTAAATAGGTCACAGAGAAAGATGCATCTTTTTGGTAGTGCAGAAAAAATAGATTTATAATTCAAAACTGTAGAAATGTTATCACGTATATTGAGAATGTTTATGTTTAGATTAATAACAAGGTTCCAAGTCATTATGACAAAAAAATTCCCAATTATTCAAGACAAACTCAATTAATTATCAATTTAATAATAAAAAATAATTTCCATTTTTTCGTTATTACTTTATAAAAGGGATATTGTGTCCTTATTCAGTTTGTGGAAGGTAGGGAATATGATTCTCAATACAACTTAAATGAGCATTTTGCTTTTGAATCTGGCGTTGAATGAGCTAGAATTCCTTGTGGATTTCCTATACTTTTGTTGCTAACTCCGAAATTCCTACAAAGGTGGATGTCAAATCTTTTGCCAAGAGCTTTTTCATCATCCAAAAAAGGTAAAGGGTTCGCTGGAATTGGATGTGTCGACCTTTGTTTTGGCCCGGGTCAGGGATGAGATCCTGCCATTCATTTAGCTCCAGTTCATTATCCATTACCTGTTGCTTCAATTCATTCTCCCAACTAGAAATAATCTAATGAGCCCGTGGGTGTGCATTAGTCCGAAAAAACCGAGTTGTTTCCAAGATTAAATCATTGTTATTTCTGCGACCTTGATTTCAGGTGGTTTGAGGTTGAGCTTGAGTTCTTCCATGACCACAACCCTGGCCTTGGTTACGATCTTGACCACCCCTTACATTTCTCCTTCAGGACGAAAGAGTGAGGAGAAAGAACTAGGGAAAATATTGGACTTGAGGGCTGCATTTTGGAGGGAAAGTAAATATGATAGATGGACTAACAACCCAACAGACTACAGATTCAAAGAGTTAGAGACCAAACCAACCATGGGATACTAAATGAAAATTCGTTATATGGCAATATACTTGAATGTCTTTGTGTTAAGGGGAGAAATTTCTTAGAGAATTAAACAAACTCTACTACCAGTGATGCCCTGCCAAAGGCTATTGAAATAAAGCGCAGGGGTTTGTTGGCAAGGAAACATAGTAAAGGGACTAGGCTAGGAGGGATTGGTCCTTCAACTTGCTTGGTTGTTATTGGGAAATATGCAAAGCTTTTTCCCCTTCACGATTTGGTAATGCCATGCCCGTCAGTGCAAATCAACAACAATAGAAAGAACATTCCCAAACACCTCCTAAAATTCCCATAGAATACATCGAGATCAACCTTATATTCAATGAAATCATCCATTTTCTTTAGTGCTTTCATTATGGAGTGAATGCGAAGAGATGATTGTATGCTCGAATGAAGGTTTGTGCAAAGCTCATTCAATGCCATTTGCAAACTCTCCTTGATTTGATGAACTCAGTGACGTGTCGTGTAAGCCAACCTCAATTGGATACAACCACACAACTTTTTGATCCTCTTCACTCATGTCCAACATAACAGTGTGAAAGTATCACAATCTAAAAATGTGAAAGTATGTAAAGTCTACTGTAAGGGGAGCTTCTAATGCCCCCATAAGTTGCCATGATGGGGGCTCTTAACGCCCCCAAAATTTAGTACGAGGGGGGTGTTGGATACCTATACCAATAGGTTTCATATTTCATGATTGGCAAATTCAAATGCCAAATATGCTCTGCTTTGCTGATACAAAGATCCCATGTTTCCAAGAGAAGACAAGGTGTGTACATAGCTTCATGTTTACTAAATTTTGATGGATGGTCCAACAGTCTAATCTGGATCATGCCATGTTTCAATTTTCTGTTGTAGAA
>APFE031068314.1:12690-30895 GCA_000404065.3 Pinus taeda | reverse complement strand
TAAAGTGTATCATATCAAATCAACAGGTATCAAGCGTGTCAAAGAGTATCAGTCGACGGCGGACACCATCAATGTAGCGGCAAAGTGTATCAGAGAATATCTTGAGCGGCGGCCCAAAGCAAGAGAAAATTGAATATCTTCCAACAGATTCACAGAAGGAGAGCGAAACTACTTGAAGCTCTCAAATCATAATAATTGCACATTCAATTCGCACCAAAGCCGAACTGCAGCCCCGAATCTCATTCACTTCAGCAGCACCGCATCTGGTCCCCAAGGGCCACCTCGTCACCTGTTCCGATTCAGCTGCCCCAGCGCAGCCAAAAAGATTTACTTGCATTTAATTCCAGCAGCATTTAGATTTTTGAAGAGTTCTAAGCAGGCCTGTCAAGGTCACTTGTAATGATGTCTTCCTGATATTTTGTTTATAAATACCACCCGAAGCGATATTGTGAAGGGTTGGTTGGTTGGTAGTAGTAGTTGTTGGTCAGTTTCCTTTCCAGCAATTTCTCTGAGTAAAGACTCGTACTGTAACTGTCATATTTTTCATAATCAAAGATTGCTGAAAGCATGGATTGCGAAACAAGTTGCTGTTTTCTCTTGGCCGAGGAATGATCACAGAATTCCTGTGTCTCTGCATGATCCAATAAGTGTTTTCTTCCTTGTCTATTTTATGTTTTATCACCTTTCCGCCTTTCTAAGTTGCAGGAAAAAAGAATAGCTTAAGATTTGTTTCGTTACACCTTAAGTTTAATTTCTGCACTTTTCGATGTTTTCTTCAGAAATGGTTATGAGCTTGTATTCTTAAATGATCTGGTTTACCCCGTTTCTTTCACATATGAGTGCATGTCTTTGGAATTCTTAACTGCTTCGGGATCCCACTCATCCATTTCTCCTCTTTGTTCAGCATGATGAAATGATTCTCTTTTGCCTTTCATCCCTGATGTCCATTCCGTACTTTCAGCAGACCGAGTACTGTATCCTGTGTGGCTATCCCGCTCCGTATCCCCTTGTGACCAAGAAAACGCTCGCATGCCTCAATCTGTGACTCCATGCCCAATGGTTCGAAACTTATAACACCTTACTGTGCCTCTTTATTCAAGAATCCTACCTTCCTTCCAATCACAGTCAACATTCCCTTGAAGTCAGAAAGCTAGCCTAAAATCCTCAACTAAGGTTGAATCTAGATCAACTAAGGTTGAATCTAAAGGAGAGAGCCCTCTCCGATTGCAGGTGGGCTAGAACCTGCAATCAGAAGATTGGTTTGTGGTTACCTCGGCCGTATCCCTAACAGGAGCCTAGGGAAAACCTGAGTGATAACACCTGGGTCATGCCAAAAGTGCATTTCTCCAAATTGGCACATAACTTGTGTTGCTGCAGTGTTTGGAGAACCTGTCGGATGTGGTGGAGGTGCTCTTCCCAGATCTGGCTGAAGATCAGGATGTCATCCAAGTATACCACTATAAATGATTTGGTGAATGGCCACAAGATGTCATCCATTAGCCTCGTGAAGGTTGCAGGAGCATTTGTCAATCCAAAAGGTATAACCAACCATTCGAAAAGGCCCTCCTTGGATTTGAAGGCAGTCTTCCACACGTCAAAGGGTTCAATTGGTACCTAGTGATATCTTGACTTTAAATCGATCTTGCTGAAATATTTTTCCCCCTTCAGTTGGTCCAGGAGGTCATCAATCTGTGGGATCGGGTACCTATTACTGACAGTGATCTTGTTCAGTGCCCAATAGTCAATACCGAGTCTCCAAGTCCCATCCTTCTTCTGTACCAACACGATCAGGCTCCCACAAGGCGATGAACTTGGACGGATGTGACCTTTCTGCAACAGCTCCTGAATCTGCCTCTTGATTTCATCGTTCTTCAGCACGGAGTGCCAATAGATTGGTCCATTGGGTAGTGATGCACCTGGGGTCATATCGATGGAGTGCTCGACCTGATAGTTTAGAGGAACCCCTATGGGGGAGGTGAAGATGTCCTCGTACTCCTCCATGACCTTGTCCATCTGTATTTTTCGTGTGGAGGGGCCCTGTCTGGAGGTCGTGGCCACCGTCTTCTTCTTTCCTTGAGGGCGTATCATTAGGAAAAAAAATTTCCCGGTTTTGGAAATGAGCTTACTGCATTGTTTTGCAATAACCAAAGAGATGGTGGTAGGCAATGCTACCTCCGGTATCCTGTGCAACTTATTTCCCAATGTAACAATAACAAAACGGGGCCTTGATTCATACATAGCATGTTGCTTCCACAAGTATGGTTGTCTTAATAATACATCACAAACATCAAGGGGAGCAACGTCACACAATACCTCATCTGTGAAGGGCTTGATGTTGTATGGAAGGCAACACTGCTAGCTTAGGCGAAGATCTCGTCCTTGGTGAAGCCACCCGATGGTGTATGTTTATGGATGTGTTGTGGTTGGTAAGCCTAGCCACTTCACGACCTCTACTGAAATGAGGTTCTTTTGACTGCCACTATCGATAATGAACTGTAGTGGGGATCCCTTTACCCACATCTGGGAGTGGAAGAGACGCTCCTCCTCCTCTGGATCTTCGGTCCTCCTTCTTGATCTTTGTGGTGGCAATGGTGGCGTTGGGCTTCGTATCGATAATCTGCTCCCCTTTTTCATTCCCCTTTTCGGGTTCTGACTCAAAGTCGGAACATACATCTGATTCTGAAACCCTTAGCTCGGCCACTAGTGACTGCTTGGCCCAACACTCACTTGTGTTGTGAGTGAAGTTCTTATGGAACTCACACCACTTTCCTGTGTCCTTTTTTGGCTTCATGATGTTGTTCTTTTCTTGTAGCTTTTGCGAGTTGTCTTGGGCCGCCCCACCTTGGCTTTGTCCTTTGTTATGATATTGGTGGCCACCCGCCAAGTCCACTTGGACCCCCACCATTGTTTCCTCTGTTTAAACTTTTGCTCGATCTTGACGGCATATCGGTATGTCGTGCCAAGCATGGAGATGTTAAGGAATTCTATTTCTTCGTAGATGTACTTGTGCAGACAGTCATGGTATTTTAGTACCACATGCTACTTTGAATCCTTGATACCCAACTTTGTGCAAAGGGTATGGAAAATATTGGTAAACTCTGACACATCTTGGTCCCTTCCTTGCCGCAACATAGTCCGCTTTATAGATTGATCCTCATAGCTTTCGACAGGGTAGTACTACTCCTTGATGGCAGTCTAGAATGAATCCCAAGTGGATGCGGCTGAAAATAGTGAGGCCGTACTTTCATCCTTCTACTTGCAGTAGGTTTCCCACCAGTCCTTGACATGGGGGATGGCTTTGAGAAGAGCGAAAGTAATATTTTTCCGGACAGAAAAATTATGAACAAAAAAATATCCTTCTAGCATATTTAACCATTTATCTATGACGTCTGCATCTATCTGACCCTCAAATACGGGAATGTCAAAGTTAACTTTTACCTTAAAGAGTGTGGCGCTTCCAGAGTAGCTGCTGGAAGTAGATGTGTCGCCCCTAGGTAGCCGCTAAAGGATCTGGGCAAAGTTGTCCATCATCGCGTTCCTTTGTCGCTCGAGGGCCTCTTCGAGCAAGGTATTGATAAGATCTCCTGCCCCCTCATCTTTCTTTTCATCCACCATGGGAGGCCATCAGGATTTGCGAGGCTGGTGTTGTAAAGGTTCGACCAGTTCAAGTTCTAACTCCTTATATCCTGACCTCGTTGGGGACATGCAAGGAAAGACAGAGAAAGAGCAGACATCTCTGATACCACTGATCTGGATATAAACATGAATGCAACAAATTACAGATACAACCATACATATAGATATGCAATAGAAATAATACTTCATTTCATTACTGTAAAATACTGAAATATGCTTACAAACAGAAATGAAAATAAACTAGCTAGGCGATGGTAGCTTATCTCTGAGAAGAGATTTGGCGGCTACATGCCTCTGAACTGTGTTACAATGAGGCTCGAAGGCCTATTTATTATTGAGAAAAAATGGAGAATGCTAAACATCCAAAAACCTAACCCTAGAAGATGAAACGCCAAACTGTGGGCCCCGTTTGGGTAAATTGGTACATCAACTTCCTGTGGTTGTAACTTTGGCATACGATCTCCATTTGACATGCACAATATCTCGTTAGAAACATATATCCAAGAACTACAACTTTGGGAAGAGAAACATGGGTCCATGGTCCGTGGACCCATGTTGCTCCCAGTTTTCCCAAAAAACATCGTTTAGGGCCTCAAAACGGCTCCGAAAGTTCAGGACCCGAAAAACTGCTAAAAATAGTAAACTGTGCTACAATTAAGGAAACTAAAAAGCTGCAAGAAACAATGGTGGGGGTCCAAGTGGACTTGGCGGGTGGCCACCAATATCTACCTAGATCAAACCCATACTCGTTTGTGCCTTTGAGGTACCTTAACACATGCTTTGCTTCCTTCCAATACAACTTGGTAGGCTTCACCATGGCTTGACTCATCTAATTAACTACATAGCATACGTCGGCCCTTGTGTTCACCATATACATCAAGGATGCCACAAGATGTCTGTAGATGGTAGCATCTACTAGCTCTCTTAAAGAAGCACCCTACTTCCTCCTGTTTGTAGCTAGAGGTGTGTCCATAAGCTTACAATTCTCCATGTGAAACCTCTGAAGTATTTCAGAGGCATACTTCCCCTGACTAAAAATTTTCTCACCATCACCCTGCCATACTTCCAACCAAAGGAAGTAATGCATCAAGCCCATCTCTTTCATCTCGAATTCTCTTGCAAGATATTCCTCGTAAGAGCAGATCAAATTCTCATCCCCTATAAGTGTCAAGTCATCCGCATACAATATTAGGATAAGCAACTTTCCATCTACCACAATGTGATAGAGATTGCCATTTGCTTCACTTTTGGTGAAGGCCAATCCAATAAGATATGTGTCAATCTAAGTGTACCATGCTCGTGGTGCCTATTTGAGACCATATAGGGCTCTCCCGAGTCTACATACATATGTCTCCTTGTCATACTGCTCAAATCTCTTTGGTTGCTCTATGCAAATTTCTTCCTCAACAACACCAATGAGAAAGGTAGTCTTCACATCCATCTGGCAGATCTTTCACCCCATCTGTGCAACCAATTCTAGAATGGTTCTGATTGAGGAATATCCTGCTATTAGGGAAAATATCTCCTCATAGTCCACTCCCTCTGCTTCAGAGAAGCCTTTGGCCACAAATATGGCCTTGTACTTCTTGATGTTTCCATTAGTTGCATGCTTCACTTTGTAGATCCATCTGGAAGAAACCAATGACTTGTTATCTAGTCTTGGCACCACCAACCATACACTATTCTTCATGCTGGAGTCATACTCCTCCACCATGATATCAACCTATGTTGGTTGAGAAACTGCTTCCTCAAATGAAGAAGGCTTTGACTCAATGAGCTCTGTCATGAGAGACATATACCTAGTGTACATGTTTGGTGACCTCCTTTTCCTGTGCTAAGATGTAGGATCACTCACATGCTCTTGTGCATCTTGCACCAATCCGTTAGATTCTCTAGATCTCTTCCTCCCCTCTCTGGAAGGTTTTGGTTGAGTGGTTTCCTCCACTTGGCCTCCTGTCTGCTCCTCTGCATGTGGTTGCTCCACAACATCCTGAATCTCTACATGAGGCTCCTCATTTGGTGCTAGAAGCTTCTCCTCTAGTGGGATACTCATCTCTCACTCTAGAGATCATCTCATAGCCTTCTCCTCATAAAATTTGACATCTATCCTCGCTACTTTCACCCCGAATGAGGGAAAATACACCCTATAGTTATGTGGAGTTTCTATGTATTCTACAAATACCCCCATCTCAGCTATAGGCTTAAGTTTCTTCTTTCTATCCTTGGAGACATGAAAATACACAGTAGCTCCAAAAATTCTAAAATGAGATACATCTGACTTCCTCCCAGAGAAAGCTTCTTCAAGTGTGATCATGCCAAGTATTTTATGAGGGCTTTGATTCTGCAAATAACTGTGATGTTTCATGCTTTTTCCTATAGATGCATTGGAAACACTTGATCATGCAACATGGTTCTTGCCTCTCCCACTATGCCTTTGTTCTTCCTTTCAAACATCCCATTTTTCTGTGGGTTTTGGGGTGCTATCAGTTCTCTTCTAATCCCCTATTTGGCACAAAATTCCTTGAAGGTGTTAGAAACAAATTCTCCTCCATTGTCACTTCTCAAGGATTTCAAATCCTGACTAGTATCCTTTTCAACCATTTATTTGAATTCAACAAGTTTAGAGAAAACTTCATTCTTCTTCCACATGAAGAAGATCCAACATTTTCTTGAAAAGTCATCAACAAAAAATATATAATACCAGTGTTTTGTTGTAGAGGATGTATAAAAGCGTCTAGATACATCAGAGTGGAATCACTTCAAGATTGCTCTAACTCTGCTATCTTAGCCTTGGAAGGTGGATTTGACATATTTCCCCAATGTGCATCCCTTGCATACATCATGCTGGTGTACAAAAACCTGTAGATTCACAAGCTCATATAATCTACTAAAACAAGAGACAAGAATCTACTTCCACTCTTTACAACAGAAGCCCATAAACATCGAGCAAACAATAATCAATAGAGGAAGAGAATCAAAGGCACATATGACAATAAATATCTGGGAAATCCACAACTAAAAACCCCACTGTTTGTTCTATATTAATCCGGAAAATCACTATGAAATTACAATGCTTGTTCTCTGTAGAACAACCCCAACACTCAGCAAATTCAATCTCCAACTCATAAGCATGCTCAAGGCCAAAGCTTTGCTGATTCACAAGCTCTCCAAGTCTCTATTCCAATGTATAATTCGTATGAAGAGTAGCTTGAATTTAAAGGGAAATAAAGCCTCTAAAAATAGTGCAATCCCTCAAGGATCAGTTCCTGATTACATGCACTATCAGTGCAACTTAGAAAAATCTAAAACGAATAGTACATTGTCCCTTCACTCTAGTCTCAACTGGGTCTTTCTCAGAATCAACATGCATGAGTTTCTGATGGTGGAATCTTCAGTTAACTAGACTAGCACTAATTAGGTCACTAGTGTCCCAACTAACTGTTTACTCACTATTAGTTCTGGAAACTAATTGGAACTAATTTAATTGGACTTAACTCAATAAACTAAGTTAAATAATTACAACTCATTCATAACTCATTATGAACTCCTATAAGTTAGGGAGAACATATACATGTCTTCTAAAAGACTTCCAATTCGAATTTCCTAAATTAATTAAGTTAATTAAACTTAATTAATTATTTTCAAATTTCTATGAGAAAAAAAATCTATTTTAATTCATAGTTTAATTCAAGGACAAATTAAACTGGAATTTCTTGTTGCCATTTCACAACACTCCCTCTCAACAAGAAAGGGATTATCCACTACCCTGATCCTGTCTCCGTGAAACTCGAATTTACATTTTGGAAATGCCTTTGTCAAGATGTTAGCATCTTTCTCCTCCGTGGGAATGTAATCTAACAACATGATCCGCTTCAATACATAATCTCTGAGATGATGATACTAGATATCTATTTGATTGGACCGATCATGAAAAAATGGATTTTCAGAGAGTTTGATACAACTCTGGTTATCAAAATAAATCACTGTCGGATCCATCTGTTGACCAAAAAACCAACCAGTATCTTCCTCATCCAGATAGCCTCACGTGCTGCTTGAATTGCAGCCATGTACCCTTCCTCTACCGAACTGAGTGCAACCGATCTCTATTTCGTGCTGTACCAAGAAACTACCGCTAACCCAATACTAAAGATCCCTCCTGATGTGCTCTTGTTACACAGTAATTTGTCACTGTCTCCCTGTCAGTCTTCATACTGTGTCATGGGACCAAATTAATCATGCTCATGCTCTCTGATGTGGCCAAATAACCCACTTTTCCAAAGTTTTCTCTATCATCGCGATTATTGTAAAAATAAGCGCGCTGATGAGTGCTCCTAAAATAGACTCAATGCGCTGCCAATGCGGAAGCACACGACTTTCCCGCGTTGGTCGAATTTCATGTGACAGTGCGCTGTTCCTTATATCTGATTGCGCTGATGTGACTTTCCTTGTTATTCAACAACGATGACAGTGCTCCAGTGCAGTTATGCACCCGCGATGATCCAGTTTGGGTGAGTTTGTTCTAACAGCCGGCCTTCCAGATGACTCCAGACCTGGTTGTTGGCCTTGTAAATGTCGCCCTCCCTTCTCTGGCATGTCTGTTTCGTCATTTGAGCCACCTTCCTTGGAGATAAGCTCATCCTCACACCATTCATGGAGACTCCTTCTCCATTTAAGCCTCCACCATTGCCATGAGCTGCTAGTTTGGAATTGATTGTGTTTAGGCATTGCTGATAGTGTGTGAGCTTGATAGGCATGTATGTGTGATAATTGTGTGGGATTGCTATAGTGCTTAAGGAAGGTTGTGAAGTGTTTCCATCTTGTGTAAACTTGTGTGAGAGAGAGAGTTGTCTTGGGATATCTACTTTCAAGGGTGAATGCTTGAAGGACTTGCTGGCTGGACCCAACAAAGGAGGATTTGACGTCAGAACTTGGTTGTATTCTCTTTTGTTTTATCAATAATAATAGACGACTATCATTATGGTTCCAATCATGTGTCTTTGATTATGATGTTTGAGTTGTATCTTTTCTGACCGGTACATAGTTGCATTTCCTGGATTTTATGCTTGTATTTGTCTTGTCCTTTGCTTGTGCAGGTGTCTGTTCACAGAGATCGTGAGGATTGCGACCAGCTGAAGCGGAAGAATGGAAGCGACAACCCTTCTACGAATATAAGCGTTGGATTCGAGGTAGGCTCTCACCTTGGCCTTTATTTTGCAATTAGGAACTTGCGTGTTAACGTTGTTCAATTGTTGCTAGACCTCAGTTAGGCTAGTGGGATCGCCTTTGTCCGTAGAGGGGATTTACCTACACAACAATTTGGCGACTCCGCTGGGGAGTTTTACCTTTTTGTTTGATTTGTGAGCTTTAGACGGAGCCTGAAGCATGGCCAGTTAGCCTTCGAAACGCTATTGCTCTGCATTAGCGAAGTAGATCAAAGCCATTTCAGTCAATCTCCAGTTTTGTTTGCAAACTGAACAGCTTGGAGCTAGCTTTGTCCTTTTCTTGTTCATTTTTTCCTTGAGTTGGATTTTTGCTCTCTTTTCGAAATTTCGGGATTAGTTCTCTGCTTTTTGGGTTTCCTGGTTCGGTCTGGGAAGTGCCTTGATTGTTTAAAGAGCGATTGCCTTGGTTTGGGAGTTTTTGGCTTGATTGTGGTCATTTTTTGGCTTCATCGCGGTTTATTATAAAACAGTCGCGCTGCCATCGCATAGCCCTTTCTGTGATTTCCTGATCATCGCGTTAATACACCAAACAGTCGCGACGTTTCTGAAAATCGAACCATCGCGGTTAAGTCGTGTGCTTCCGCGCTGATATCGCATTGTTGCTACGCGTAGTTTCTTATCAGCGCACTGTTGCTGTGTTCCACCCGCGCTGATTCCTGTAGAATTGAATTTCTTCAATTCTGCCTCCTAAGCCTGTTGGTCTTGCTATCCCCTGCCTTTTCCACTTGGTTTATGACTTGATTTTCATTGCCTGAAGATTGAAGCACTTCTTTGCGATTCTTGTTGAAGCAAATCTTAATTTTTGCTTTGTGACCTAGTTTTATTGTTCCAAGTTTGTTGGATCAGCTTTGCTTGGTTACTCGTTTGCAAAGGTTCGTTTACTGCTTGCTATTGGCTTGATTTAGCCTTCCTCTTTGTTTGCTTTTGCTTGGTTGTTTAAGTGATTGTTGTTGAATCAATCTTGACATTGTTTCGATTTCTTTTCACTACCCGGGCATAGATCGCAGATGTTTGGGGTCAACCGGTTTTTTCCACATTTGTCTGTTATTATTTCTCAAAAAACTCTTTAGTGCATTTTGCCATTATTGAAAAAGAAAATATCTTTTGCTTTGGGATAGTTAATGAAAGTTAGAACTTTTCATTTTGATTAGTGGATTAGTAATCTTAAAGAAAAGTTTAGTGATATCCATTAGCTGCATTAGGGAAATTCTTTGTTGTTTGTGATCGTTTCGTTTGTATGAAAGCTCTCTAAACTCTTTTGTAATTAGCGTTCATCGAATGGAATGACATGTTTTGGCATATAGAGTGCATTTAGGGATTTTGAGAAATTACATACGGTAGGACCTGAAAACCGAAACGTAACTCAAGATCAACTTTAAAATAAATCGAATGAACTTAAAAATGCATTGGAACATAATGCTCACATTCTAGAGGTCTAGGCCAGAGACGTGCTCCGGCGTCGTTAAACCTAGTCACTTTTGTTTTCGCATTAAGGTTGGGTGATTCCTCCTTGTGTGATTCAACTGTGGTCTATTACGGACTTGTGCTCCCATGTACCATCACGTATATATGGGGAGACTCCACTAGGTTATCATCCTTGATCCATAGGAAGCCGTGTCTACCGCCTTACAGCCCGTAACGCACCGAACACAGCATTCAGGAAGATTGACTGCCATATGGAAAGTCCTTGGCTTTCATATGATCGCTAAGGTGTATATGCGGTTTTACGGATTGTCTGGTAAACCCCTTGCCTAGTTTCTCCAGAGCAGTCACTTTTGATCCTTTTCAGACTCCTTAAAAGAAAAGGCTCTATTGAGCATTTGTCACTTCAGGCTCATTAAATATTCGAGGCGACTAGAGTCATCTTTTGTCCTTTTTCTCGACTCTTAAAACATGAAAAGGTCAAGTTGTGTCCTAATGTCTTAAAAATTTATTCGACCACGATTACATTTACCTTGTTAGATCTTGTTTGCGTTAGTTTTGAGTAGGGTCTCTTATCGTTAACTTGTCTAGGATTTTTGTTCGATCATCCTGGCGGATCCATCGATCCCGTCTCCCGTCCCAAGTGACCAAGGGTCTCCTTCTTCTGCTGCCTCTGAGACACCAGTTTGTGGTGACACTTTCCCTGTTATTCCAAGTGTCCAACCGTTAAACTCTCGTGCTCTAGAGGACGAGCTTTACGACTTGTTTTGGAACCCTTTTTGGGAGCCTTCTGAAGAGGATTTTCCCTCTACTCCTGTTGGTGTTTCATCCCCGATGGATTCTTCCGACATGGAAGACACATCTCCTGTATCGAGTGGAACGCCCGTTATGTCGAGTATTGAGACTCCCATCCCGGCTACATCCCCGGTTATCTCTACGCCCTACACTGTTACACCTCTCGGTATCACAGAGCCGACGCGCTATAGATCTCTAAGGGATGCTATGGGCTCTGCGAGTTCCTCTTCTATGTGGGATAATAACATTGTTCCCACTACGGGACCTTTTGTTTCCTAGGTTCACCATACCTCCGTCACATCAGTTCCAACCAATCCGACCATTTGTGTCGCATCATCGACTCCAGTTGCTAGTGCCATTACGACATCTTCCGTCGTAACTACTGTTGCCGGCCCATCCCGAGGCCCAGTACGTAGTGGTCAGTCAGCACATGCTGCTAGAGTTGTCCATCCTGCAAGCGGTGCCCAACCTTCTTCTGATGCCATTTCAGCAGGGGGGCATATTCTCAGTACTTGCATGCTGTCCAAAATCCAGGCGGGCAAGGCCCTTATTATGATCCTGTCAATCATTATTTGTATACCTCCTTTCCGACTGAACTCGCTGTTGAAGGTACAGTTCCGTTGAATGTGGCTTGGGGTACCACCGGTTATGGTGGTGGCCAATTCCGTCCGGGTCAAGGGCAGCCATCCCAAGGACCATCATACCAAGGTCATCCATCCTACACGTAGCCAAATTATGGGCAGCAATATTATGGCCAAACCTATCCAGGGCAACCTGGAGGCTCACAAGGACAACCCTACCAGGGACAACCTTCGGCCTCTGGTGGTCCATCTTATACATATCTTGGGCAACCTTCTGGAAACCTGGGACAACCTTATGCTCAACAAGGACAATCTGGACCCCAGCAGGGATACCCTTCGGGTCAACCCTATGGGAACTCGGGACAACCTTATGCGCAGCAAGGACAACCCAGAAACCAGCAAGGCTACCCTTCTAGGCAAGGGGGCCAGCCTTACGCACAGCAAGGCCAGTCCACTGCTCGGCCTAATCAGCCATTTGGCCTACAAGGACAAACTTCGGTTGCGCAAGGACAACCAAACGCCCAGCAAGCTCAACCTTCTGGGCAAGTAGGTCCGTCTCAGATCCAACCGGGACAACCTTCCGGCCAGATGGCCCAACCTCAGTCTTCGCAAGGATATCTCTCTGGGGCGGCTCAATCGGGCATGCAGATGGTTCCTGCTTCTCAAGCTCAACCCGATTACCAACCCCAGAATCAAACTGGTCTCCAGCCACAAGGTGGGTACCAATCCCAACCTTCTTATCAGATGCCGCCTGGTTCTCAGGCTCAATATGGAGCCCAGCAACCGTACGGATACCAGCAACCCCAGGGGAAAAATCAATTTACCCCGTATCAAAATTACCAACATCCGCAGGTCACTCCCTATCAAAATTATCAGCAACTTGCAGGACAGTTTGGTAACCAATGGGGCGCTGGGGGGCAGAACCAGTATCAACCATCCGGTTACGGATATAACCCTTATGGACAAAGTTCCTATTGACAGGGTCTGTTTGGGCTTGGTCCGTATGGACAAGGTCAGTGGGGGCAACAAGCAACTAGATGAAAATCTGGCCCTACCTCATATCCGCAGATGTCCTTCAACCCGCAGCTACCATTTCTAGCGACGTTGGAACTGCCCGATGTGTCGAAGTTAACAAATGATCCTATTTTGCATAATCCACAATGGCCACCAATTCCAACTAAGATACCCGGCGACTGTCCCAAATTCGACGGCAAAGCTGGAGAGGATCCTCAAGCCCATGTAATGACTTATCACCTATGGTGTTCGTCTAATTCACGGCTTGATGATTCGATTCGACTTCGCCTGTTCCAAAGGACTCTCACCGGCTCCGTTGCTAAATGGTACATTGAATTAACCCGTGTGTCTTTTCAAGACTTTAATTCATTTGCTATGGCATTCCTCACTCATTTTCAGCTACCCATTCGGTACAAGACAGGGACCGATCTCCTTACGTCTCTCAAGTAGGATACGGCTACGCACATCTCTGATCATATACATGAATGGAGAAGGCGTTGCCGATTGATGAAGTTTTGGATTCCTGATCAACTCCTCACCGATTGGTTCACGACTTCCTTTATCCCTAAGATTGCACGGGACGTTGCTATGGGAGCCTGCGTGACTGAAGAGCAAGCGATCGCGCGTGCTCAGTACCTTGACTTAGTTTACTCTCAGTCAGGGACTTTGTATGAGTATTTTCCTGATGCCCTGAGACCCGGTACATCCAAGGCTCCACTGAAGCCATCTATTGATGGAGTTATTGGCTCTATGAATCTATCATCCAAAAAATCATCCTCGAACCCTGGGAAGCAAAAGTTGGATGCTTCTAACGAAAACACTTCTCAGGGTGGTTCAAATTCTAGAAGTACTTCTGAGGTTAACGCCGTCCAGTCCACCACGGCGAGTAAGGCCTCGAAAGGAAAGAAAAAGGGGAAATCAAAGAATAAGTCTAAACAACCTAAACATGATTCCTCCAAACCTCCATCCGAGGAAGGAGCTAAGCGCAAACCCAAATATCCTTGTCTCATTTGTGAGGAGGATCACTACACTAAGGACTGCCCAAGGCGGTCCGAGGTTAGTCATTTGTTGAAAGGCGCTCCTGGGATTCCTGCGGTTCTTAAAGAACCTTTCCCCTCTCAACAGACTCAAATGGTGGCTGATCCATCTTCTTCTCCCTTTGGTTCCCAAGTCTTCATGGTTGGATCTATTCCTGTTCATGTAATGACTCGAACAAAGGAGTATCCGTCGTCCGCCGGGAAGGGGCCCGAGGTTCCCTCAAGTGCTCCTTCGTCCAACTCTGGTCCGCTCCATATCGAGAGACCAAGTACTGAGGTGACCATCCGACCCCCTCCCAAAGGAGTACTTAGGAGATCATCTTACAACCCAAATGCTCGTGCTGCTCAAAACTATAGCATAGTTGAGGACTTAGCGCAGGGTCCGTCGGCTATGTCCGCCTTAGAAGTTCTCCAGAGCTGCCCCCCTCAGAGGAAGTCCCTGCTATCGGCCATCGGTGGCATCGACCCGGCAAATTCGAATCTGATTACCTTTGATATCGAGAGCCATGTCCCAAGGCTGCCTCATCAGATCGCTTTTCTTATACAAGTCATCATCAATTCAAAAATGATCCATTGTATAGTTATTGATGAGGGCGCGTCAACTTGCATCATGTCTATTGCTTGTTGGAAAGCGATCGGGTCTCCGACTCTGAGCCAGTCTCCTATGACATTAGAAGCTTTCGATGGGAGAGAATCTCGTCCCTATGGTATTCTTCAACGATTGCCGATCACTTTAGAAGGGAAAACCGTTGAAGTAGAAGTTGAGGTCGTTGACGCGAATCCTACTTACAACCTCCTTCTGGGCTGGAGTTGGACTTATGCCATGCGTGCCGTGGCTTCATCCCTCTTCCATGTCATCCGTTTCCCTCACCAAGGGAAAATTGTCACGGTAGACCAGCTCTCCTTCTTCGCTTCTTCTTCTGAAGGAAATGTGCCTTTCGTGGAGCATACCTCCATCCCTTTTGAGAGTGTGGGAGCTGGGCTCTTCAAAGATCCCGCCCTCATGGGTGTTTTCTCCCTCCCACCTCCCAACCTCGCCTCTATCAGTATGATTTCGGTTTGTTCTGATCCCTGGGTCCTCCCCCCCATCGACTAGATAAAATCGTGGGGCGAGGAGATGTCGTTGAGTCCTGCCGAGCTCAACTACATCGAAATCGCTGCTGTATCGGCTCCTCCTGCTGAAGCCGCTTCTTTAAGCGGAGCTCTTGAATCATACGACTATTCCCCCTGGCTTGGAGAATGCGCCTCCTCGGATCCATTAAAGGAAATATTTCCTTCCGACGAAGCCATTATGGAGACCATGACTCTCGAGGAACCTCCGTGGTCCCATCTTCACCACTGTTCCTCGTTTCTCCCTACCCTCTGGGAAATGTTGGCTTGTCTTGAGCGGTTTGCTTCGTGTCCCTCTTCACAACCTCTTCAGACGCCTATTCAGATCTATCAAGTATCGTCTGAAGGGAATTTGGGGAACATTACGTAGACCCAACCTATCGACATCTCTGTCAAACCAGGGATTGTCGAGAACATCTATATAGGAGTCACTTGCACTCCTGAGGAGATTCAAATCTATATAACACTTTTTCACGAGTTCCGTGACGTCTTTGCATGGTCTTATGAAGAGATGCCCGGCATTGTTCCAAACATTGTAGTGCATGAGATACCTATGTATCCAGGAGCCAAACCTGTTCATCAGCGTTTACGCCCTGTGCACCCCCGTAAGGCCGCAACTATCAAAGCGGAAGTTGAAAAACTTCTTAAAGCTGGTTTTATTTACCCTATCCCACTCACAGATTGGGTCTCAAACATTGTCCCTGTGGACAAAAAGCAGGGTACTATTCGTGTCTGTGTCGATTATCGCGATGTTAATCGAGCCTGCCCGAAAGATAACTACCCCACACCTTTCATTGACCAACTCATGATGAGTGTGTAGGAAGTGAAATATATTCATTTATGGATGGCTTTTCTAGCTACAACCAGATTAACATCGCACCCGCTGATCAACACAAGACGGCCTTTATCTATCCGTGGGGTACTTTCGCTTATAAAAAGCTCCCTTTCGGTCTCAAGAATGCCGTTGCAAATTTTCAATGTGCGATGTCTTACGCCTTTCACGATATCTGGCACATCGTATAGCCTTATCTGGATGACCTTCCCGCTCATTCGGCTAAGCGCTCAGACCACCCGTCACATCTTTGCGATATTTTTCTCCGCTGTCGACACTACAATATCCGACTTAACCCGCATAAATGTGTCTTTTGCGTAGAATCTGGCCGACTTCTCGGGTTTATCGTCTCTCGAGAGGGCATCCACTTGGATCCCCTTAAAGTCGAAGCCATTTTGAATCTTCCTCCCCTTGCTTCTTTGCGGCAACTGCAGAGTCTGCAGGGTAAAGCAAACTTCTTGCGACGATTTATCCCGAATTATGCTGAAGTGGCAAAAGGATTCACGCGGTTACTCAAGCGCGACACCCCGTTTCGATGGGATGCCATAGCTGAAGAGTCTTTTGCACATCTTAAAACTCTTCTAGTTTCCACCCCTTTGTTGCGGCCTCCAAATTATCATCACGATTACATGTTGTATTTGGCCGCTGCTGATACCACCATTGGTATGGTTCTGGTTCAGGATGACGACGATGGCATCAAACATGTTATTTACTACCTTAGCCGCAACTTGTTAGATACGGAAACTCGATATGCTTATGTCGAGAAGTTGGCCCTCGCCGCTGTTTGCGCTGTTCAACGATTCCGTCACTACATCTTGTTGTGTACTACGACAGTGATCTCCGATTGCAACCCCATGACCTATATCCTGTCACGACAATTGCTGGGGGGCAAATCTTGGAGTGGATAGTCATCCTCCAAGAGTTTGACTTGGAATTTACTGCTGCCAAGTCTAAGAAATCACTTGTCTTCGCCGAGCTGTTGTGTTCTTTGGCATCCCCTGCTGCCTCCTCTCAGTTAGAGGATTCCATTCCAGACGAAACTCTCTTCCTCATCAGCACCCTTGATCCCTGGTACGGGGATATTATTGTCTATCTGCAGACATCCTCCTTTCATCTCGAGACCTCTAAGGATGCTCGTCGACGGATCCAACATCAAGCCCAACCATATCGCATCGTTGGGGACACCCTGTACCATCTCGGTGTTGATTATGTTCTTCGCCGATGCTTGACCTTCGAAGAAGCAGAGAAAGTTCTGAATGACTGCCACTCTGGTGCTTGTGGTGGTCACATGTCTGGATATGCCACTACACAGAAAATCCTTCGTGCTGGCTATTTCTGGCCCTCCATTTTCAAGGATTGCATTCTTGCTGTCCGTTCATGTCATGAGTGCCAGATTTACCAACGGAAGATGAGTGGACCCCCTGCTCCGCTGCACCCCATTGTAACCGTGGGCCCCTTTGCCAAATGGGGCATCGATTGTGTGACCTGTAACCCTCGCTCAGCCGAGGGGCATGGGTACATCATCGTTGCTGTTGATTATTTCACGAAATGGGCCGAGGCGATGCCTACATTGTCAGAAGACGGTCACACCGCAGCGTAGTTTTTGTTCAATCATGTTATTTCGCGGTTCAGAGTACCCCAAGCCATCATCACTGATCACAGAAAACATTTTCGTAATCACAGGATGACCGAGTTAACAACCCAGTTGGGCCTTAGGCATGATAGTTCGACCCCGTACTATCCTCAGGCAAACGGTCAAGTGGAAGCCGTGAAAAAGTTTTTGGTCATGATGCTTCAAAGAACTATTGGCATGCATAAGTCCAATTGGCATCTGATGTTGTTCTCCGCTTTGTGGGCCTACCGTACCTCCGTGAAGGACGCCATCGGTTTCACTCCTTTTCAGTTAGTTTACGGACTGGAGGCGACCCTTCCTATTGAGCGCGAGATTCCTTCATTGAAGATAGCCGTCGAGTTACTCCCTGATACTACTCCAGTAGAAGAGCGCCTTCTTTACTTAGAACGGCTGGATGAGACTCGTCGTCTAGCCTCCCTAGCTATTGAAGCTTAGAAGAAGCGAGTGAAAACTCACTTCGATAATGCTATTAACCCCCGCTCTTTCATTGAGGGAGACCTAGTACTGCTCTATGATCAAGCTAACGATAAGCTGGGGGTAGGAAAACTCGAGCCTATGTGGCATGGGCCCTATATTGTGAAAAGAGTTTTACAAAAAGGTGCCTATGAGCTTATAGATTGTGAAGGTAATCCCCTGGATAGGCATCGAAATGGGGTTTATCTCAAAAAATATTATGCATGAGTCCAGGCACTCTCTCTTTTTGTACATACGTATGCTTTCAGCAGTGTGTTGTGTGTGTGTGTTTGTTTTGTTTTTTGTGGTATGTCGGCATGATTACCGCTTATTGTGTCTTTTGCTTCTTGAACAGATGTCTGGATCGCCTTACATTGGTTTCGCTGATGGTGCTTCCCGCAGTACTCGCAACTTGTCATCTGCGGCATGGGTGATCTACGATCCTCATGGTGAGTTAGTAGATATTCAAG
>APFE031068314.1:0-10320 GCA_000404065.3 Pinus taeda | reverse complement strand
TAAAATAAGACAATAAAACATGTATTTAATATAATATATATATATATATAATATTATATAATATAAGTCTATATAATATATATATAATATATATATATATATATATATATATATTATATATATATATAATATACTATCGTGTGGTGCACTGAGGCGCTCAAAAATAAGTGTACATGTCTAGATAAGGCCTGTGTTCTCTGTACATCTGAGACACGTCTCTCAAAAAATCACCAGTAGGGAATAAAGACCTAGATATCAACTGTGGTGGGTTGTGCTCCCTATAGGTCACAGCCGCTCGTGCCACCTGCCTCAAAAGGTGGTGCATCCTAGGTTCTACCCCCATTGCATGGATTTGAGACGCTATGGGGACCTCCTCTATCCCCTGGTAGTTTGGTATCCCTATCAGCAAGCCCTCGAGGTTCCACTTCATAGTCTCCATCGTGTCATCTCCCGGAGGAGCCACGGCTAGAGCTCTAATTCCCTGTGCATCCCTCCACGCCTCCAGGGCCAAGCCAAGGGGTCTCGCCGGTCCCACATCTGCATACCGTAGCGTTTGTCATTAAGACATGTGCATGAAAAAATAAAAAACATCATAAAAATAAAAAAAATCAAAAAATGAGATCAAGTGTCTTACCACCGTCATCCCACTGCTCTCCAGCAGGCAGCGACATGTCTGGATCTCCACTGAAGTCTATCCTGACATATGGCCAGTCCTCCACAAAAATAGTTTGCCTCTCCAACCACTCTCGGAAGTATACTCCCCATGCCACTGGTCGACCGCCACCTCCTCATGGCATGACTTAGCCCCATCGTGTGGCCCTCGTCTCTCGAGGGCCCCTAGGTGGGTCCAAGACCATATCCTGTAGCTGTAATGCCGGTACCCACTCCAGCATGAGCGGGAGTAAGATCGACCCGTAACCAAACTGCTTCGACTCACCTCGACGGCAGTTGGTCAGTTGTCTCTTCATGCTCGTTGTTACTGCTGCTGCCCAGTTGAATATGGTAGGATTCAAGCATTCGAGAGCCAATCGAAGATGGGCCTTAGAGGCCTCGTGATTAGCCAAGGAGCCCGCTACCCGAGTCACCATGAAGAGTATAGTCCGAAGAACGACGTCCTCCATCGTAGGAATTGCCACCTTCCCACTCCGTGTCTTGCATGCCCGTGGGCACACCTGGGCCATTAGCATGTCTAGAGTATCACCGTCGGGTCGTTGCCCCTCCAGAATAGGCATCTCACCTCGACGTGACAACCTGGTCAAGAAATAGATATCAGTGTAATCGAACTCGATATCGTGGCCTCGGATCACAAATTTCCCATCAGTGGGATTCCAGGCCCTGATTAAGAACTCCAGAAGGTTAGGCTGTGCTCGCAGGTGCGGGGTTAGGAAGAATTTGAGCAATCCGCATGCCCGCATTGAATTTCGGCACCCAGCATCAGCAAAAGCCACTATATCCTCGTTATCATGAGCACATTCTTGCCAAACGAACGCCATTATACCCTGCATAGCCAAAAAATCTCATTAGGGCCCTGTTCATAAAATTTCATACGTCCATTTGTTAAAAATTTTGTTGCGTGGCGTCAGTGCGACTATTTTTAAAATAGTCACGCTGATAATGGCGCCCTGTGTTGATTTTTACTGGGTCAGCGTAGAAGCACATCACTCTTACCGGGTCAGTGGAAATATTTCTCGATCAGCACGGACCCGATAGGGAAATCCGCGCTGACCGAGAGCGGAATGAGCTTCAAAAAATCCGCCCAAACCACCACTTCCCACTGTTAGAATGCAGTAAAAAGACTTCAAAATGGAGCGTAAGGGGAGATGAACCTACCTGGTACAGGCTGTAGGACCTTCGATGCACGTACGGGGTGGAATTTGGCTCGCCAACCTCAGAGCTCCAAAGCTCCAAATGGTAACAATGGTAAAAATTTTTGGTTTACCCTCCTATTTATGGTAAATTTTGAAAATTAAATATTATTTTTTATCCATATGGGTTTTTTTATGGTGGTTTTCTACCATATGCTTGGTTCCAATATAGTTTTACTATGTTTTTATGCATGTTATCTATATTATTTCGAACAGGTTTACGCGTGCGGTGTTCCTTGTGCAGATTATCATGTTGGTGGAATTACGACGGTTTTATACACACTTGGTTCTGAAACGTTAGCTTTAAGCTCTTTTTCAACGTGAAATAAGAAAAGATAGCTGAGTATCCCTCTCGACTCATCAAAAGAAACGAGAGGTGATCATCTTTTAAAGCTCTTTTTTCGACCGTTAAAACTTAAAAAAGATCGCCGGATTTTTGTCGTTTCAAATTCGTTAATGGTCATGAAGCGACATGGTTTTGATCGCTTTTTTACTTTTTCGGGTCAAAGTCACTACGTACGAAAAGTAATCCTCGGTCGTAATGGCTGGGCGGTTCTTTCGAGCAAGGTTTTATACTTTTTCGGGCTCGAGAGACACAACTTTACGAAAAAGGACACCCCTGGAGTTTCCTTTTCGCTGTCTTTTCAAACTCTCTAAATATGAAAAGACACCGAGTTTTTTTCCTTGTCAGACTCGTTAAAACTTTAATGAAAATCGGGTTTCATCATGATGACGCCTCTAAAGCAATGCTATCCCCGTCAGCTTTCCATCCAAAAACCGGTACTTGCCAGAAATGGTGGGGGAATAAAAGAACCGTAATCATCATGTGTCGGCAGTATGTCGCTCTTGAACATGGCACTTGTCTGCATTCGTGTCTGGGTGGGGACATCTCATCTTGTTTCACACTTGCCTCCATGGGTTTGGGTTATCCTGTTTGACCATTCATCTGCTCATTGTCTTGTCGCTATGACCCCTGATCACTTGACATCAAATACTGCCAAATCCGCTGTTGTGCTGCCGATATGTTCAAGAGAAGTTGACCTCTGCAGAATACTCAACCTCCCTCTGATATCTCACACAAAACATTTTGTCCCTCTCTGTCGCGTGTCGATGATGTGGGAAACATTATGGCCCACCTTCGATCAAGATCACTTCCTGTCGACTTCAGCTCATTATCTAGGAAGATGACCTAGAGACTCCCTTCAGGTGCCTTAGAGCCTGCATGCCTCAATGGCAGGTTCTTCGTGTTCGACGTGAGGTTTTCATCATTGGCCTCCGATTGAGTGATTCTATGGGTGTTCGACACCGGCTCACTGATTCACATGCCGTGGATTTTACCTATAGTACCTTGAGGACGATTGTCATTATTGGTGGTACCTCTCGCGTCTGTTAACAGTTTTCATCATTGACTGGTAATCAGGCGATGTTCTCGCATGTTTGACTTCGACTCCCACATTCGCATGCTTGAACTTGTACTTTGTTCGGGTCGAGTTGGAGCACAAGACCCCGGATTTTGTATATTGCGGTCCGGGTTGCATTTTGTGGATTATTGTAATCACTACCTAACTCATTCATTGGATGGCTGTGACCATGCCTGAGTCCATTCCTTGATCCTCATCGGATGGCTGCGTCCATACCTGGGATCCAGATTTTTATGTACTCTGTTATGGATGGCTGCGCCCATACCATGTACATCATGTATTTGAGCTATCAGTTGTACTACGTGCAGGTTCTTCTTGGTGGTGCTCCAGTTTGGCCAGTTCTGTAAAGCATTTCACCCCTCCCACTCTCTCGGGCTTCATGCTTTAGGGGGCATTTGTTACACAGTAATTTGTCACTGTCTTCCTGTCAGTCTTCATACTGTGTCATGGGACCAAATTAATCATGCTCATGCTCTCTGATGTGGCCAAATAACCCACTTTGCCAAAGTTTTCTCTATCATCGCGACTGTTGTAAAAATAAGCGCGCTGATGAGCGCTCCTAAAATAGACTCAATGCGCTGCCAGCGCGGAAGCACACGACTTTCCCGTGTTGGTCGAATTTCATGTGACAACGCACTGGTCCTTATATTTGATCGCGCTGATGTGACTTTTCTTGTTATTCAGCAGCGATGACAATGCTCTAGTGCAGTTATGCACCCGTGATGATCCAGTTTGGGCGAGTTTGTTCTAACAGCCGGCCTTCCAGATGACTCCAGACCTGGTTGTTGGCCTTGTAAATGTCGCCCTCCCTTCTCTGGAATGTCTGTTTCGTCATTTGAGCCACCTTCCTTGGAGATAAGCTCATCCTCACACCATTCATGGAGACTCCTTCTCCTATTTAAGCCTCCACCATTGCCATGAGCTACTAGTTTGGAATTCATTGTGTTTGGAGTGTTGCTGTTAGTGTGTGAGCTTGATAGGAAGCTGGTGTGACAAGTGTGGGATTGCTAGAGTGCTTAAGGAAGGTTGTGAAGTGTTTCCATCTTGTGTAAACTTGTGTGAGAGAGAGTTTTGTCTTGGGATATCTACCTTCAAGGGTGAATGCTTGAGGGACTTGCTGGCTGGACCCAACCAAAGGAGGATCTGACATCAGAACTTGGTTGTATTCTCTTTTGTTTTATCAATAATAATAGACGACTATCATTATGGTTCCACTCATGTGTCTTTATTATGATGTTTGAGTTGTATCTTTTCTGACCAATACATAGTTGCATTTCCCGGATTTTATGCTTGTATTTGTCTTGTTCTTTGCATGTGTAGGTGTCTGTTCACGAAGATCGTGAGGATTGCGACCAACTGAAGCGAAAGAACGGAAGCGATCACCCTTCTACGAATATAAGCGTTGGATTCGAGGTAGGCTCTCATCTTGGCCTTTATTTTGCAATTAGGAACCTGCGTGTTAGCGTTGCTTGATTGTTGCTAGACCTCAGTTAGGCTAGAGGGATCGCCTTTCTCCGCAGAGGGGATTTACCTACACAACAATTTGGTGACTCCGTTGGGGAGTTTTACCTTGTTGTTTGAATTGTAAGCTTTAGACGGAGCCTGAAGCATGGCTAGTTAGCCTTCAAAATGCTATTGCTCTGCATTAGTGAAGTAGATCAAAGCCATTTCAGTCAATCTCCGGTTTGGTTTACAAACCGAACAACTTGGAGCTAGCTTTTGTCCTTCTCTTGTTCATTTTTTCCTTGAGTTTGATTTTTGATCTCTTTTCAAAACTTGGGGATTAGTTCTCTGCTTTTTGGGTTTCCTGGTTCGGTCTGGGAAGTGCCTTGATTGTTTAAAGAGTGATTGCCTTGGTTTGGGAGTTTTTGGCTTGATTGTGGTCATTTTTTAGCTTCATCGCGGTTTATTATAAAACAGTCGCGCTGCCATCGCATAGCCTTTTTTGTGATTTCCTGATCATCGCGTTAATACACAAAACAGTCACGACGGTTCTAAAAATCGAACCATCACGGTTAAGTCGTGTGCTTCCGCGCTGACATCGCATTGTTGCTACACGTAGTTTCTTATCAGCGCCCTGTTGCTGTGTTCCACCCGCGTTGATTCCTGTAAGGTTGAACTTCTTCAATTCTACCTCCTAAGCCTGTTGGTCTTGCTATCCCCTGCCTTTTTCACTTGGTTTATGACTTGATTTTCATTGTCTGAAGATTGAAGCACTTTCTTGTGAGTCTTGTTGAAGCGAATCTTGCTTTTTGCTTTGTGACCTAGTTTTATTGTTCCAAGTTTGTTGGATCAGCTTTGCTTGGTTACTCGTTTGCAAAGGTTCATTTACTGCTTGCTATTGGTTTGATTTAGCCTTCCTCTTTGCTTGCTTTTGCTTGGTTGTTTAAGTGATTGTTGTTGAACCAATCTTGACATTGTTTCGATTTCTTTTCACTCCCCGGGCACAGATCACAATTGTTTGGGGTCAACCAGTTTTTTCCACATTTGTTTGTTATTGTTTCTCAGAGATTGTTTAATGCACTTTGCCATCAACAAAAGAAAAGTCTCTTTTGCTTCGTATTATTTAATGAGAATTAGAAGCTTCTCATTTTGATTAGTTGATTAGTAATCTTAAAGAAAAGTTTAGTGATTTCTATTAGTTGCATTAGGGAATCTATTTGTTGTTTTGTGATCATTTCGTTTGTGTGAAAGCCCTCTTACTCTCTTGTAATTAGCATTCATCGAATGGAATGACATATTTTGGCATATAGAGTGCATTTAGAAATTTTGAGAAGTTACATACGGTAGGACCTGAAAACTGAAACTTAACTCAAGATCAACTTTAAAATAAATCGAATGAACTTAAAAATGCATTGGAACATAACGCTCACATTCTAAAGGTCTAGGCTAGGGACGTGCTCCGGCGTCATTAAACCTAGTCACTTTTGTTCTCACATTAAGGTTGGGTGATTCCTCCTTGTGTGATTCAACTGTGGTCTAGTACGGACTTGTGCTCCCACGTACTGTCGCGTATATATGGGAAGACTCCACTAGGTTATCATCCTTGACCCACAGGAAGCCGTGTCTGCCGCCTTACAGCCCGTAACGCACCGAACACAGCATTCGGGAAGATTGACTGTCGTACGGAAAGTCCTTGGCTTTCATATGATCGCTAAGGTGTATATGTAGTTTTACTGATTGTCTGGTAAACCCCTTGCCTATCTTCTCCAGAGCAGTCACTTTTTTATCCTTTTCGGACTCCTTAAAAGAAAAGGCTCTATTGAACGCTTGTCACTTCAGGCTCGCTAAATATTTGAAGGCGACTAGAGTCATCTTTTGTCCTTTTCTCGACTCTTAAAACATGAAAAGGTCAAGTTGTGTCCTAATGTTTTAAAATTTATTCGACCACAATTACATTTACCTTGTTAGATCTTGTTTGCGCTAGTTTTGAGTAGGGTCTTTTATCGTTAGTTTGTCTAGGATTTTTGTTTGATTCAATCATCCTGGCGGATCCATCAATCCCGTCTCCCGTCCCGAGTGACCAAGGGTCTCCTTCTTCTGCTGCTCCTGAGACACCGATTTGTGGTGAAACTTTCCCTATTATTCCAAGTGTCCAACCGTTGAACTCTCGTGCTCCAGAGGATGAGATTTACGACTTATTTTGGAACCCTGTTTGGGAGCCCTCTGAAGAGGATTTTCCCTCTACTCCTGTTGGTGTTTCATCCCTGATGGCTTCTTCCAACATGGAAGACACATCTCCTGTATCGAGTGGAATGCCCGTTATGTCGAGTATTGAGACTCCCATCCCGGCCACATCCCAGGTTATCTCTACGCCCTACAATGTTACACCTCTTGGTATCACAACACCGACATGCTATAGATCTCTAAGGGATGCTATGGGCTTTGCGAGTTCCTCTTCTATGTGCGATAATAACATTGTTCCCACTATGGGACCTTTTGTTTCCCAGGTTCACCATACTACTGTCACATTTGTTCCAACTAATCCGACCGTTCGTGTCGCATCATCAACTCTAGTTGCTAGTGTCGTTACGGCATCTTCCGTCGTAAATACTGTTGTCGGCCCATCCTGAGGCCTGGTATGTAGTGGTCAATTGGCACATGATGTTAGAGTTGTCCATCCTACAAGCAGTGCCCCGCCTTCTTCTGATGCCATTTCAGCAGGGGGGGCATATTCTTAGTACTTGCATGCTGTCCAAAATCCAGGCGGGCAAGGCCCTTATGATGATCCTGTCAATCATTATTCGTATACCTCCTTGCCAGCCCAACCCACTGTAGAAGGTACCATTCCGTTGAATGTGGCTTGGGGTACTACTAGCTACGGTGGTGGCCAATTCCATCCAGATCAAGGGCAGCCATCTCAAGGACCATCATACCAAGGTCAACCATCCTACACGCAACCTAATTATGGGTAGCAGTATTATGGCCAAACCTATCCAGGGCAACCTAGAGGCTCACAAGGACAACTCTACCAGGGACAACCTTCGGCCTCTGGTGGTCCATCTTATACATATCTTGGGCAATCTTCTGGAAACCCGAGACAACCTTATGCTCAACAAGGACAACCTGGGCCCCAGCAGGGATACCCTTCGGGTCATCCCTATGGGAATCTGGGAAAACCTTATGCACAATAAGGACAACCTGGAAACCAGCATGGTTACCCTTCTGGGCAAGGTGGCCAGCCTTACATGCAGCAAGGCCAGCCCACTGCTCAGCCTAGTCAACCATTTGGTCTACAAGGACAACCTTCGGTTGCGCAAGGACAACCAAACCCCCAGCAAGTTCAACCTTCTGGGCAAGTAGGTCTATCTCAGGTCCAACCAGGACAACCTTCCGGGTAGATGGCCCAACCTCAGTCTTCGCAAGGATATCTCTCTGGGGCGGCTCAATCAGGCATGCAAATGGTTCCTGCTTCTCAATCTCAACCCGGTTACCAACCCCAGAATCAAACTGGTCTCCAGCCACAAGGTGGGTACCAAACCCAACCTTCTTATCAGATGTCGCCTGGTTCCCAGGCTCAATATGGAGCCCAACAACCATATGGATACCAGCAACCCCAAGGGCCAAATCAATTCGCCCGGTATCAAAATTACCAACAGCCGCAGGTCACCCCTTATCAAAATTATCAGCAACCCAATGTTGCTCCTGCAGGACAATATGGTAACCAATGGGGTGCTGGGGGGCAGAACCAGAATCAGCCATCCGGTTATGGATATAACCCTTATGGACAAAGTTCCTATGGACAAGGTCCTTTTGGACCTAGTCCATCCGGACAAGGTCAATGGGGGCAGCCAACAACTGGATGGAACTCTGGCCCTACCTCATATCCACAGATGTCCTTCAACCCGCAACTACCATTTCTAGCGACGTTGGAACTGCCTGATTTGTCAAAGTTAACAAATGATCCTATTTTGCATAATCCACAATGGCCACCAGTTCCAACTAAGATACCCGACGACTGTCCCAAATTCGACGGCAAAGCTGGTGAGGATCCTCAAGCCCATGTAATGACTTATCACCTATGGTGTTCGTCTAATTCATGGCTTGATGATTCGATTCGACTTCGCCTGTTCCAAAGGACTCTCATCGGCTCCGCTGCTAAATGGTAGATTGAATTGACCCGTGCGTCTTTTCAAGATTTCAATTCATTGGCTATGGCACTCCTCACTCATTTTCAGTTACCCATTCGGTACGAGACAGGGACCCATCTCCTTACATCTCTCAAGTAGGATACGGCTACACACATCTCTGATCATATACATGAATGGAGAAGGCATCGTCGGTTGATCAAGTTTTGGATTCCTGATCAACTCCTCACCGATTGGTTCACAACTTCTTTTTTCCCTAAGATTGCACGAGACATTGCTATAGGAGCCTGTGTGACTGAAGAGTAAGCGATCGCGTGTGCTCAGTACCTTAACTTAGTTTATTCTCAATCAGGTACTTTGTATGAGTATTTGCCTAATGCCCTGAGACCTGGTACATCCAAAGCTCCACCAAAGCCATTTGTTGATGGATTTATTGGCTCTGTGAATCCGTTGTCCAAAAAATCATGATCGAACCCTGGGAAGCAAAAGTCGGATGCTTCTAACGAAAACACTTCTCAGGGTGGTTCAAATTCTGGAAGTACTTCTAAGGTTAACGCCGTCCAGTCCACCATGACGAGTAAGGCCTCGAAAGGAAAGAAAAAGGGGAAAGCAAAGAATAAATCTGAACAACCTAAACAGGATTCCTCCAAACCTCCATCCGAGGAAGGAGCTAAGCGCAAACCAAAATATCCTTGTCTCATCTGTGAGGAGGATCACTATACTAAAGACTGCCCAAGGTGGTTCTAAGTTAGTCATTTGTTGAAAGGTGCTCCTGGGATTCCTGTGGTTCTTAAAGAACCTTTCCCCTCTCAACAGACTCAAATGGTGGCTCATCCATCTTCTTCTCTCTTTGGTTCCCAAGTCTTCATGGCTGGATCCATTCCCATTCATGTAACAACTCGAACAAAGGAGTATCTGTCATCCACCGAGAAGGAGCCCGAGGTTCCCTCAAGGGCTCCTTCGTCCAGTTCTGGTCTGCTCCACATCGAGAGACCAACTACTGAGACGACCATCTGACCCCCTCCCAAAGGAGTACTCAGGAGATCATCTTACAACCCAAATTCTCATGCTGCTCAACACTACAGCATAGTTGAGGACTTAGCGCAGGCTCCGTCGGCTATGTCCGCCTTAGAAGTTCTCCAGAGCTTCCCCCCTCAGAGGAAGTCCCTGCTATCAGCCATCGGTGGCATCGACCCGACAGATTCAGATCTGATTACCTTTGATCTCGAGAGCCATGTCCCAAGGCTACCTCATCAGATCGCTTTTCTTATACAAGTCATCATCAATTCAAAAACGATCCATCGTACATTTATTGATGAAGGTGCGTCAAATTGCATCATGTCTATTGCTTGTTGGAAAGCGATCGGGTCTCCGACTCTGAGCCAGTCTCCTACGACACTGGAAGCCTTCGATGGGAGAGAATCTTGTCCCTATGGTATTCTTCAA
>APFE031068302.1:0-11241 GCA_000404065.3 Pinus taeda | reverse complement strand
ATCATATGAAAGCCAAGGACTTTCCGTACGGCAGTCAATCTTCCCGAATGTTGTGTTCGGTGCGTTACGGGCTGTAAGGCGGCAGACACGGCTTCCTATGGATCAAGGATGATACCCTAGTGGAGTCTCCCCATATATACGCGACGGTACGTGGGAGCACAAGTCCGTACTAGACCACAGTTGGATCACACAAGGAGGAATCACCCAACCTTAATGTGAGAACAAAAGTGACTAGGTTTAACGACGCCGGAGCACGTCTCTAGCCTAGACCTCTAGAATGTGAGCGTTATGTTCCAATGTGTTTTTAAGTTTATTCGATTTATTTTAAATTTGATCTTGAGTTAAGTTTTGGATTTCAGGTTCTACCGTATGTAATTTCTCAAAATCCCTAAATGCAATCTATATGCCAAAACACTAATTACAAAAGAGTTAGAGAGCTTTCATGTAAACGAAATGATCACAAACAACAAAGAGTTTCCCTAATGCAGCTAATGCAAATCAATAAACTTTTCTTTAAGATCACTAAATCACTAATTGAAATGAAAAGTCCTAACTTTCATTAACTGTTTCAAAGCAAAGGAGATTTTCTTTTTCAATAATGGCAAGATGCGCTAAAGAACTTTTGAGAAATAATACTAACAAATTCTAACCAATACACACACGTTCAGTTCCTCAAAACACAAATCAAACATCCAAATAACCAAAAAGATCCCAAAGCGAACAATGAGCCGTGTGATCTGGGCTCAAAGTGAGATGAAGCGGAATTCAGGTGAAGACGAAGAAAATCACTCAAATAACGTAACGAAGCGATCCAAAACTACTCAACAAGTGTAAAGGAGAAAACAAGAGAGTCGACTGGGCAACAGAAAGATCAAAACACCTTAGGAAGGCTCGATTCACAAGGCCACTAGATGCCTTAGGGCTAGAAATGCGAAATCGGGAGAAAAAAGAAAACACCCAAAGGGTAGCGATCAAAACCAATCAAATCATACTCCAACACACCAAAGTAGTCTAATAAAGGTACTTACGACAAAACCAAAGCTCAAAAAGTTGAGAACCAAGCAAACTTCAAAAGTTTACCGGCCTGGCGCGACTGTCAGGCTGCAACAAGCACCTTTTAGGGATTGGCGCGGGTTATCAATGTGCAACTTGCGCCAATTGGCGCGACTGTCATGCTATAAACTAGCGCCATTCCAGTTTGCTATGGAAAAATAAAAACAAAAGAGCTAAGGCTAAACCAGCAATACCTAAATGCTCTCAAGAGGCAAAAACAACACAAGTATCCAACCTAGAAAGCAAAGTAAGTGGGAGAAACCAAGGAAACAATCAAGGAATAAGGCAGGTTCAAGTTGTTCAGTTTGCAAACCAAACCGGAGATGGACTGAAGTAGCGTTGATCTACTTCACTAATGAAAAGCAATAGCGTTTCGAAGGCTATCTGGCCAGACTTCAGGCTCCGTCTAAAGTTTACAAATCAAACAATAAGACAAGATAAACAAACAAGGCAAAAGCCAACTCCCCAGCGGAGTCGCCAAATTGTTGTGTAGGTAAATCCCCTCTATGGACAAAGGCGATCCAACTAGCCTAAATGGGGTCTAGCAACAATCAAACAACGCTAACACATAGGTTCCTAATTGCAAAGTGAAGGCCAATGATGAGAGGCTACCTCGAATCCAATGCTAGTATTCGTAGAAGAGTCGTTTCTTCCGTTCTTTTGCTTCAACTGGTCACAATCCTCATGATCCTCATGAATACACATCTGCACATGCAAAGAACAAGACAAATACAAGCATAAAATCCAAGAAATGCAACTATGTATCATTCAGAAAGGATACAACTCAAACATCATAATAAGGACACATGAGTGGAACCTTAATGATAGTCGTCTATTATTATTGATAAACAAAAGAGAATACAACCAAGTTCTGACATCAAATCCTCCTTTGGCTGGGTGAATCAGCAACACATGCCTTGCAAAGCTTGTAAGGGATGGGGAACAAGCCTCTCTCTCCTTGATTACTTGGACATGGATGTCCTCCTTAAATATTTAGCCTCATAGGGATGAACAAGGCCTCTTGCAAGATGAGCTTAGCAATTCTCAGACTTTGGGACTTAGATTTGGTAGCTTGAAGAGTAGAATTACTAACTAGCTTGTCAAAGGGGAAAGAACAAGGTTATATAGAGGTAGGAGGAGTAGATAAGACCATCCACTTGATTCATGGGATTGTCCTTATCATTAGGAAGCTTCCATGAGAGGTGGAGAACTACTTCCCTCATTGGGAGATTCGAAGCCCAACTGAACCAACTCAAACTGGAATCAGTTCATGGATAGGGTGGAAGGAACCTTCGGAAGTTTGTTTGTTAAAAACTTTGCCCAACTGGGTTGGCACTAGTGCGACTCTGAGGCAGAGTGCCAGCTGGCGTGCCCTCTTTGGAGGATTTCCCTCATTGGCGCGAGTGATACACTGTGGAACAATGCCAATGGAGAAATGGCTATATTTATGGGTATTTTGCAGAAGGTGTCTTCAAGGCATATGAAGTACATACTTTAAGGGATACAATGCAGGTGTTTTCAAGGTATGTCACTTCTCACAGGTCCCGGAATAGGTCCTTCAATGTACGAGAGAAGGGGTAACAGGGACGATGACAAAATACTATGTAACACATATTTTAATATTTTGATATATGTCAAGAGAAAAATGTATTAAAAGTAATAAACCCTATTAATCTTTGAAAAAAGTATATATTTAAAATCTAATCCATATGTATATGTGGTTTCATGGACAATGGATTTGTCATATATGTGTGTGTGTGTGTGTGTGTGTGTTATAAAAATTTGGTATTTTCATGTACCACCATGTTTGTCATCCAAACCTATCTCCAAAGAAATCAACTCATCATGCACTAAAAACAAATATGCATTCCTAGTGGTAGGAATATGTGCACATTCATATAGCTTGTGAATTTAAAAGTGGGGGGAGAAGGAGGGAGATAAAGATATAACTAAAGGGAAGATAGAGGGAGCGAGAGATGGAGAGGGAAGAAGAGAGATGTATAGAGAGATAGAGTTGGAGAGAGAGTGACGGGAGAAGATATAGAGAGAGAGTAAGGGAGAGAAGGGGAGAGAGAGAAAAATTTGAAAGGGGGTTGTTATGTAGGACAGATTGAGGGTGTGAGGGAGGGATAAAGAAGGAGATGAAGTGAGAAAGAAGGGGTTGGTAGTTAGGGAGGGAGGGAGAGAAGGAGAGATGGAGGAAGGCAAAGAAAAAATTGGAGGTGGAGAGAGGAAGCGATAAAGGGGAGGGGTGGAGAGGGAGAGGGAGGAAGAGTCAAGAGGGGGAGAGAGAGAAGGAGAGAGATAAAAAGGAAGTTGGATGGAGGACATAAAAAAGTGGGGGGGAGAGAGAAGGGGATGAAGGGGAATGAGGAAGGAAGAGAGAGAGAGAGATAGAGAGTGAGAGGAAGATGGAGGGAAAGAGATATAGGTAGATATGGAGAGAGAGGGGGAGGGGATGTGATAGAGAGATGTATAAGAAGAGAGGGAGGGACAAAAAGATAAAGCTAGAGGGAGGAGGTA
Organism: Pinus taeda; assembly: GCA_000404065.3. Taxonomy (NCBI): domain Eukaryota; kingdom Viridiplantae; phylum Streptophyta; class Pinopsida; order Pinales; family Pinaceae; genus Pinus; species Pinus taeda. Next base: position 7,665 of record APFE031068302.1, on the reverse strand, counting down.
GATGGAGGAAGAGAGAGAGAATGATGGGGGAGAGAGGCATAGAGATAATTAGGGAGTGAGGGGGAGAGAGAGAGGCAAGGAGATATATGTAGCTATATAAGGGAGGAGAGAGAGGAGAGAGAGGGAGAAGCAGAGAAAGAGAGAGAGAAAAAATATGTAAATGGAAATACAGAAAGAGAGCGGGGAAGAGAAATAGAGAGAGAGAAGAAGAGAAGGAGGGAGGAGAGAGAGAAGGAGGGGATGAAGATAGACACTACAAAAAATTGAGTCAATTTTTGATGGCCCTTTGTCATTCTTGCGACAATGTTTCATGACTATAACGACAAAAGGAGGTTTCCTTAAACACCATTTCCCTTATAGTCATACTATCGACGTATTTTGCACTCATTGGAAGTTGGATAATAGTTATGGGCATGTATCATCAAAGATAAAAGGTGTTTCCTGACAAGCTCTTGTCGGAGTTCCAACGTTCATAATCATCATTCCCAATCATTGCAAGCTTAAAAAAATTTCGATACCCGCCACACTTTCCTTTTGATAGTTGGGCATTACAAGTCTTCGTAAGACCAACAAAAGGGATACTCGGTCTACTGATGATGATATACATGCTTTGATGAACTTACGATAATAGTCACACTTTTCTTTCAATGGTTGGATGTATTGGGTCGTCGTAACATTGGCGATAGGGGAGTTATTCTACCAATGACCACAAACATGGTTTGATGAACTTGCGATAACATTAAAACTTTTTGTTCGATAGTTAAATAGTTCCGATCAGTGTAAGACTGATAACATTGTCATCAAGATTCCATCAAAATGTGGTTACAAAAGACTGACGAGATGGAATATATATATATATATATATATATATATTTATATATATATATATATATATATATATATATATTATATATATATTATATAGCAATGGCACAAATGGATCATCCAAATCTTCTACAACCATCATTTGAGGTTGTGTCAATGATGTCTGGCACACATAAACAATTCATATTAGTATCTAAAAAAGCATTGCTATCTTTCATATAATATTTGTCATAAATATAATATTATAGATTTGTATTATAAGATATCAAGAATGCTTAAATTTAACATCGACGATAGAAAATCAATTGTGGACATAACCTAAAGGTAGGATTGGTAAAAATGTCATGTTTTTCATTACCTAAGATGCAAATATAACAATAAAAAAAGTGAACACACCCAAATTCTCAAATGAATCCTCCAATCAAACAAGGAATCTATGTAAAGGAAATCAAGAAGTCATTAAAAATGCTTGCCTTTAGATTACAAAATTGCAAAGCATTATCAAATGTAAGAAAACTAATTTGTGTTATGGGAAATCCAAGAAGCTTATCCAAAGAGGATTTAATTGTCTCCACTGCAACTTGAAATTCCAAAAAATACAAATAGTGACACATCGAAATAAATTGTAGAAATTGAAGCTTTTGAGAAACAACCTGAAATTGATCAAAGGGGATCCTAAGGGCATACATCCAATGTTGCATGTATTTTCAAGAGGTTATTTTTGAACTACAAAAGTTTTTCGAATGTGAATGTGAAGCTAGAGCCTTCAAACGATGAGGAATTATTGTAGTAACAAATTTAAATTTTATACCCATTAACATTTGTCAAATTTTTAGCCCTTGTTATGATTTCTCTATTGAGTGTGGTCAACATTAGATTGTTTAACTTGAGGCACTTCTTAAGCTATATTACAATAGAAGTTCCATATTTTTGTTGTACATGCAATATAAAATATTTAGTTTAACTTGGAAGTATTTTAGAATATGCTTTAACTTCATCAAATTTTTATCATTAGACATGCCACGTTGCAACACTTTATTATTTTGAATTTGTATTTTTTGTTGGGCCACAATATGTAATAAATTTTTGTATTTTGTATCCTAGGCTTCATCTTGGTTAGACATTCTATTATTAAGATGGGAGATAACTACCTAGTTGTCAGTAGAAATCCTGTCATACCTCATCAAGATTCATCACAACTCCGAAGCCTCACACAAGAATAAATGTAAGCAACAATGTTTGGGGTAACTGTGATCCACCATCTCCTTATTCACCCAACTTCAATAGAGGATGCCAATAAACCAACATGGGTATATTCGTGGAGATGTCTTTCAAATTCCCCTACATGAACTAATAACATAGAGGTTTTGGAAGCCTAGAAAGTGATAAAAAGATTTCAGTATAATCTATAAATTCCCATAGTATCAGAAAGAAGAGTCCAAGTTGAATATATGATTCTAATGGCCACAACAAAGGAGGGTCCTAGAGCACGTAATCCATGATATTCTCTTACCCCAATACAAACAAAAGTGATTCAAACTGGGTTGAGAGCCAAAGTAATCCAACCTCACAATTCCCAATTCATTCCTCTCAATTTAGTAGTTTGAACTTCCACGAAGAAGGATATGCACGAATGTAACCAAGAGTTAGGTGGTGTCAACTCCCATATCTTCACTTTGAATGTGTCATGCCACTTTCTTGCCTTGTGACCTTCATTGTAGCCTTGGACTATGGTTATCGTTGTTTAATCTAGAGGATGCGAGATAAGGACATTGATCCCCCTTTTATCCTTAAAGACGTTGAAGTTCAAACATGTTACTTCATTAGAAAAATGTAATGAAAATTATGCTTACTGAATTTTTGTCACAAATAAAGTGCCCTGCTCAATAGTGAGGGTTTCTCCCTGATGTACAGTTCTAGTTAAACTTCATACCATACCATAAGGAATAGGGAACATGTCTAAGTTTAGGTCCAACAACAATTACTATTTTAATGTGAAATGAGCATGAAATGAAAAATGGAGAGTGTTTTTAATCTATACATAAAATGTAATCTTATTTAACCTATCCTAGCTACTATTAGATTCTAACCAATAAATATGAGATTCATTATAAATTTGTGTTCATATTTTTAGGGGGAAAAGCTATTCAAAAAAAGAAAAAAACATATATCTATGAACAAAAACGGAAAGAAAATAAGTCTATTATTACATTACCATTCACAACTGCATAGTCATCATCCCAAATTAAACATTCTAGGGAATCAAAGCAAAAGTTATCATATTCATGTAAAAAAGTCTAAAATAGAACAATATAATATTATAATGGTATCACTAACAACACAAACATTAATGGTATTAGTAACAACATAAACAACATAAATGGTTTTCAACATACACATTACTAGACGTTAGTGCTCCCCCTCCAAAATTGGGCTTGAAAGCTTCTTTTCATTAAAATATAAGAAAAGGGTGTACAAGATACCCACAAGCCAAAATCCCTTCTTATAGTTAATCCATTGTCTTTTATATCTTTTTACTCTATTACTAATTTGTGTCTTCTTGTCTTCCTTTTCAAAGTTATAGACTTTTCAATTTCCTCTCTATGGTCATAGTTGACCATGTTAAGTAGGTGGCCCACACCTCATGTTGTGAAAATATTCATACGGTGTACCTAAAAATTAATTTTTCAAATGTGACTTCATAGAAAACTAGTTCTTTAGTCATGGGTTCCATTCCTTTTTTTAATGTGTTAAGGAAATAATCAATCGGGTTTAATTTTTCGTAAGGTCTAGTGATATATTCCTTTAGGACTTTTTGGGAAATCCTCATAGGCATCCCAATTGTGATTCCCTTGCTTCTAATACTTTCTTCTAGTTCATTTAAAACATCTATCATGAACCAAGGTGAACTTGTATCTTCAAATGGTATAAGGTGACATCTTTTTATCACATTCACTACAACAAGGAGTAAATATTTGCACTTATGAAGAAAAGTGGTAATTTCTATTTTGAGTGATATGCTTACTGATTGATACTTTTCCAGTGTTGTGTAATTACATTGATTTTCTCTCTTAGTTATTCTAGGAAATTCTTATGGCACATTGTTTTCCTATGCTTGCAACTTTTTGAGTTCCCATATATGTTGAATTGAACTCTATACAACACTACCTTTTTATCTTTAACACTCTCTAGGTAGGTAAGAAATTCTATTACATTATTCTTAAACTCTTAAAGGTTAGTGCACATTAACATGTAAATAGTGTTGAGTTCATCTTGGAGTTCAAAGGTGCAAGCCTTGAACTCAAATGGACTAGTAATATTTGCTTTATAGTGGTATGCCTATTGTTTAGCTACATTTCGTGGTTCCAAATCAAAATAGTGTTATGCTACACTTTTACCTATATCAATGTTTCCATTGATTCAACAAGCACCAAGAAAGGCCTTCCACAAGAAAGCTTCAGGTTCGTAAGGGATGGAATTGATAAGGCACCCTTCCTCCCTCAGGTGCCCTGAATGACCAATAATATTTACAATGTAGACATAGTGCTTTGATCTTGGTCTAATACCATGATACTGACTCATGGAAAAGAAACAATGCTAGCCTTTTTCCACCAAGCTTGCATGAGTACATGCAACCAAAACACCAAGAAATGCAATATGATTTGGAGTCAGGAGAAATTATTACATTTATTAAAAGAGTAGTAGTGCCTCCCTTCCATGCTGATATTATAGAAGTCCATAATACCATGTTAGGTTTATAAATTTTGTGCATCATATAGGTTCACACATTTAGCATACATGAAAACAATGGCACTTCTCAAAAATACATCTCTTGAATACCATTTTAATTATTTGAGCATGAAATTGCTTGCCATGTTCCAAGGTTTCACTATCAATAGAATTTGTATTTATTCCCTTTTCCTCATGCTAACTTAGCTCATTATACTCTAGATTCTAGGATTGTTGTTTTTTCTAGAAATAACATGGGAGTGAAAATATGCCAACACTGCATGCATAGTGAAGAAAGGAGTATCACATCAATACCCAATGGTAGCCAAAATAATCCAATAGGAATTTGTTTAGTCATGAAGGAGACTAGACAACGTGCACTCATTATTGTTCTCAAACAATTGCAATGGGAATATAGAAGACACATCACTATTCAACCATTGCGACAAGAGTATAAATTCATAACAAATTGATAAATAAATTGTCATGAAAAAGGAGAACAATAATTAGGGGCATCATTCTTAATATTGATATGATTGAATTGATTTGCATCCGAGAGGACTTGATCTATACTCAAGAGAATCCCCAATGAAATGCCCCAAATTGACTTGATCTTGAGTATTTTATAATGGGCCAAATTCAATTTGAACGAAAGGGATTTCCATTTGGCTAGAAGGATGTTTGAATTTAGTTGATAAATTTCCAAGCTCACTTGGAAGGCACAAAAATAATTTGACTCAACTCAAATTCCAAGCAATATCCGAAAACTAAAGTGAGTGCAAAATGAGAGTGGAAAATGAAGAGAATAGTTACCTACATCAATGAGCAGAAATACTTGAATTACAAAGGGTAAGGGGTTGATGATTAGAAGATGAGTAGAACTAAAAAATAAAACAACTCCAAATAAAAGGAAACATAGTAAAGAAAATCAAATTGAGTTTGTCTGTGTAATCAAATAGCCACTAGCACATTAAGTTTGTCCACATTTAAAACTAGTCAAATAATGACAAGCACAAAATCAAAAAGCCAAGGCAAGATACTGCTAAAGAATTTTGAAGCTGATATTCAGCTAAACACCATGCACATAAAGTTAGAATAAAAAATGACTTTCCTAGAAATAATTTTTTAGGGAAAGATATAAGTTATCAGTCACCAGATGTAAGTTCCAAGTACAATAAGTCTATACTCTATAGTCATTGATTTGTTGTTGCATCCTACCATAACTCATGCTAGGTCTATAATACTTTTAAGTGGTAGTTGAAATCTCAAGTTTAGAAAGAGTCAATATTTAGAGTTAGAAATCTTGGTGAGAGTGTCTTGAACGTACAAGTTCAAGCCCTGTAGTTGGATAAAAAATCAATAATTTTTTGAAGCTAAGGAATATAATTTTGTGATTGAATAGTTCAAATAAACTTGAAGTGAGTTGCATTATATGTAGAGTTTGTAGTTGAAATGTGATTCAATGTTGAATGAGATAATTTCTATTCCTTAGTTGTAACCACTTCAATATAAGAGTTTTCTTAAAAACTTAAATTAGATTGAAAGTAATGCCCCAAGTCCTTTGAAAATGTAGAATCAATGATGGTGAGAAGTAGGTTAAGTGAGAGTTAAAATATACTTGAATTTGTACCTGAAACAACATTGAGTATCTGACAAGAGTATTCATTGTCGAAGACCAAGAGGAGTTCAAGGAGGGCCAAATTGAGTCTTGAAATGAAGAAGACACATTCTACAAATATGTTTGAGTATAAAAAAGGCTTAAGGATAATTGAAAATTCAAAAAGTATCTAGTTGGAAAATACCGATACACATCAAGTAGTATTAGACTTGACCATATGGACCACCGTTCCATGGAATACACAAGAGGAGACATTGCACATTGAGAAGTAAAGACATGTATCAAACATGTCTAGGAAATGCATTAAAAGGTCCAAATGATGTTTGTTTACGCCTAAGAGTATGTACAAAAAATAACATAGCAACCACCAAATCAACCATGTGTTTCGCAATTCCTACAATAATATATGACAAAGAATATCAATATACCAGGTTTTCCTTAAGTAAATATTTAATAAGGTTAATGTGCGAACTAAGGAAAGCCACTGAGAACTTCAGGTTGAGGCTTTTTTCATTTTTTATATATAACCAAATCCAATATTGAAATCCATAAGTGTTTGGTTTGAGAACAAAGCCAAGATACTTCAAACCTGAATTGTAGTTTATTACTTGAAATGGGAGCAGGTCCAAAAGATCCCTTTCTAAATATGGAGATAGAGCCAACCGATACTGTTATTATTATTTTTTTAAATAGCTATAGGTTCTCATGGATTTATTTAATTTTTTTCTTGACTCCTTGGATGTAAAACTTTAAAGAGAAGGAAACTGTTAGAGCTAGGTTTTGACCAATGACCAATTTTTTTCCCAATGATTGCCAACATGACTTAAATTCACATATATCTAAGATTAAGACCTCAAAATTGCATATGGAGACATATGGCCTCAAATTTTCCCACAAGACAACCCTCCCTTAAACTCAAAGCACATGCAAATGACATAAATAGTTAAAAATTTTCCACAAGACAACCCTCCCTTAATCTCAAAACATGGGAAAAATACATAAATAGTTAAAACACAATTATATATATGTGTAATGTATATACAATGTACCTATTTTTTTTTCATTATTATCTGATAATGAAATAGTTCTTCCATGCCTTCCAACTTCGAAAATATATAGATGACACATAACACTACATTATATTCAGGTAATGTATTTTTGGTGGCAATTTTGTATAGATGTTAATGAACATATTTTTGTTATCTGCATGTGTAGTTCATATAGTTTAAAAGGATAACTTATGGATATGTGAAGCGATGTCTATTTATACATGCAATGACAAGAGAATTTGATGAAGTCACGAGGTGATTTCATGAGGTGACTGTTAATTTTTGTCATATATTAAGGTGTTTTGCAATATTGTGAAGGCTCTACCTTCCTTGCAACATTTTCGTGTTTTCTAGCTTCAACATCAGCATCATCACAATTTTTTTTAATACTAACTTCAACATGGTATCAAAACATATTTTTTTAACAATGATCAGTGAGACCTT
>APFE031068297.1:76050-88548 GCA_000404065.3 Pinus taeda | reverse complement strand
AAATTAAAAATTTATCTTAGAATAAGGATTTCGGAATTCTAATTAATTATTAATAATTATTAGGTTGTTGGTTGGAATTTAATGTTTATGGATATTTTTAGTATTTACAAATTAAAGTTAACGGTATTCACCCTGTTTAATTATGGAGATTCTTCACCTGTAAATAGACTTTGTTACATTACCATGGACCAATACCATGGTTTATCAATACCACATATCTAAAAAAATCATAACTAATTTAATATGACGCTTGTTAATATGACTTTGTTTTTAATTAATCAATTAAATTAAAATGACACAAATGGCATAATTATTTTTAACATAGATCTGAATCTTTGACTTGTGACTAAGAAATAACTTAGATCAGATTACAAATAATAGATGTAGAACTCAATGGATAACTTCCTTCATTAAAATATCTCTAAGAAATAATTAGAACCGAATGAATTTCTTAGATTTTCCTCAAATTCCACAATTATTCACCCTCTCCTCTCGCCGTCTTTGATCTCTGTTTTCATTAAAATACAGAGAGAGAAAATGGAAGTTACAACAAAGTTGATTATAAATTGATTTCCATTATAAATTTGGATTGTCCAAAACAAATTTATTAGCAATATTATCTGAAAGATATTTCCATCAACATTCAGTGGGAACAAGTCAAATTTGGTATTGTAATTGGAAGAATTTGGAAAACAACCACAACAACAAATCTACAAAAATGACCTTCGAAGAACCTTGCGATTCTCTCAATCCAAATCGAATTTTGGAAAATTTATCATAGGAAAACTAATTTGGTCTATTCTGCACAAATCCCATGTCTCAGATTTGCAATATTCATCTTCATTTGCCTGAAATATCCAACGCAAAACTGTCATGTTTTATCCCCGCGAATTTTTGAGTTGGAATATTTGATTATGAGTTGGAGATCAAATTTACAATCTGGAAGAGATCATGGAGACTAAAATAGTGAGTGATGTCATAAAAAGTTCATTAATAAATGATCATTGGAAAAATCATGCATAATAATAATCAATTTATTAAAAATAAAGGAGAACAAGTATTATTTACTCACAAGAGCATAAATAACTAAAAAATGGAATTATATGATAGATTACGATAAATAACGTGATAAATAATTGTAGAAATGAATGAAATAGACGTTAAAAAGTGGTCATAATAATGAAAAATTAGTGGCCCAACACCCGTTACATGAAAAATGAGAAATACATGAAAAAACATGATTGCAATCACGTTTTCCATGTATTTCTCATTTTTCATGTAGTAGGGTCCATCAAAAGTATGCAACATGGATGCTCCTTGGATGAGGAATCAAATTTTGCATCCAACGAGTATTTTCACTCGAAATTTGAGTAAACCCATAGGGAGATAAGTTGAAAATACGAGTTGAAAACATATTTTTTTCTTTTTTCCCTTTAAAATTTGATGATGTAATCTAATCTTATTTTATAATTTCCTTAGGAGGCCCATTTTAGACCTCAAAATTCCCCTAATGGTATCATCATCTTAGGATCAATGTGTGAGACAATCTAGTGGATCATGTCTGTGCACGGGAAGGTGAGATACCTACATGCAACCCTGTATAATCATGGCTTATGAATATTTACATAGACTTGTCGATCCTCCAGATTCTCCTCAAAGTTGCATGAAAATATAGTGTTGATGTATTTCCATGTGATATTGATGTCCTTCTCAATGAATAGGTGTGTGCTGTGTACATGGGCAAGCTCATAGACATATTCTCAACCACATCTCTTGTACTGCTTTCAACTCTAGATTTTGATCTAACTATCTTGTAGTACATGATACGTGTACTGCTGAGAAGCTGCTCAAAAAAATTTGGTACCTGGAGACACAGAAGACAGTGATAACAAGCCAATGTCAGCTAAAACATAAAGCAACTCAAGAATCAATCGGGCAACAAATTGAGTAATTCCCGGGCAAGATTGAGTAGCATCGACTCTGGGAAGCTGGGAGACTGTCAGTTGGAACAGTGCATTGCACAATCTCAGCTACCAGTGAGGTTCACTACTAACTGGAACTGCATAGTGTGCAGTCTAGAAAGGCTGACTACTGACTGGAATTGCACAAAATGTAGTTCAGTTAGGCTAGGTTGTTGGCTATAATTGCGCAATTCTAGTGGGCAAGATTGGGACACTGCCTCCCAGGATTGGGTAGAGTACAACTGGGAGCCAATGTGGGTAGCATCTGTGCAATTCCTGGAGGCAAGGTAGAGCGTTGACTATCAGGAATGTGTAGTGCATGCTAGGAGAAGAAAGATCTGGGCCAAGGCAGTCCAGATCTGCCCAAGGGAAACCTAGAAATGAGAAGGACTGTGTGTGCAAAGCTGGTGCAGATCTAAGTGAATAAACATGCATGCAATTCAAGCAAGTGTAGAAATGAGTCAAATGGTAAAACAATGAAGCCCATGAAGAGAGTCGTTGAAATGATAGTTTCCAGTGCAAAAGTAATGTTATACATGTGGTACTAAGGAAATGCAATGCAAAACTAGAAACAACACTTCTACAAGTTAAAACACATTGAACGCTAGCGGTCATTCAATAAAACAAGGAAAACATCACTCACACAAGCCGAGAAATAAAAAGTGACAACAAAAATGGAAAAAGGCATGAAAATCAAAACTTACCCAAAAAAGATATGCCGACTGTGCTAAAGGTTCCTAGATGCGTTAGGAATGCCATAGCTCCAAGATCGAATGTGAAGAATGAGCTCTGAGGCATCCATTAAATAGATTTGGTGAACTTAGGCTTTATGATGTGCATGCCACAAATTTAGGAAAAAGTGATACTTGGCGGGAAGTTTCTAAAATTGACTTTGCATGTAACTCACACTGCAAAAAATAGATCCCTAAAATGTAGAGATGATTTTTCACTTTTTTATTTTTTTCTTTTTCGAGAAAAGTTGCCCAACATGTAAGCAAGGATTGTGCAATTATGGAGAGAACCGGGAAACCTACTGGCACATGCAATTCGCAGTCACTGAGGGAAAATATTTTATGTTGATTCTAGGTTGAGTGGCCCTGGCTGGCTGGCCAGCTCTACACAATTTTCTAGAGTAAGGTTGCTGACCTACCATGCGCATTTCTGGGGAGCAGTGCTAGCTTGCCTCCTCTGCGCAATTCTGGGGAGCAGTGTTGGTTGGCATGCTCTGCGCAGTTTTCCAAAGCAAGGCTAGCTGGCTTGCTTTGTGCAATTTTTGAGTGTAGGAAACTACTGGGTTGCTCTGCAAAATTCCCAAAGGGGAAAATAGACAACCCTCCAAGATTGTGTAGTTTTTCCCAACAACACAAAGACTAGATGTGAACCAAGTGTTGGGTTAGCTTGTGGTTGGTCGACGAAACAATTAAGTGAACACAAGCTGTTAAATGATAGATAAGATCAAATAAATATAAGTACCTGATCAGTACATGATAGGTACTATGATTTCAAGGAGGGAGGGTCCAAAACAAAGGGAAGGAAAAATTTTGGAGGGTGGCTGTAGTCGCTACAACATTAGCAACACATTGGTAGATATACAGCTCTCTGCATGGACCTTATTCGTGAAAAGCGAGTCTAACTCCTCTGGAAGTATTTTTCGATTCTTTGATCATCATGGCTTCAACACTAAGCTTGAGTTAAAGATATAGTCCCTACCATTCTCTTTATTGGTGAGCATACATACCAAACCAAGTCAACTGTGTTGTTTCGATTAGGGAAGAGGGGTATATTGGTGCACATGTAATATAAATGTCAGAGTCTTATTTTCATCTTTGGTGTTGCTCTGCTACCAACGGCCCTGGACAGTACCCCGACGAAGTCACGCAGGGAAACAAGCATCGCTCCGCCACCATCGAGCCTAGTCAGTACCCGATAGAGTCACTTGCATCACTTCTCTATGTAGGAACCCTTTCTCTTCTTTTTCTTTATTTATTTTTTCCATTTTTCATTTTTAGTTTTATTTTTTATTTTTCAAAAAACTATGCATAGGCACTTATTTATTTCAGAGGTGAAAGAGGGATCCCGACTTATTGAGACCAGAAGAGGTTGTCCCTTTAGAGAAGTATTTTATATATACCTCTGACATACCTGTTAATGTTTTCCCCCTCACCTTACTCCACTTGATTGATCTGACAAGGACTAACCCAAAAGAACCGATTAGAGTAGGTGGTACTAGTTAAAAGTGAAAGCATTGTGTTTTCACCAAGATTCACTTTGAACATAATGCATTTTGCATTAGGGTATCATCGACTAAAGATGACAAACTATTCGTAAAGAGAGAGGACAACTGATAACCAATAGATAGATGTACAAGTCATCTTTTACTTCACCTTTATTGCCTTAAGAGCCACACACGATTTCATGTGAAACTAAACTTGTGGGTGAATAACAAGCAAACAAACAAACAAGAAGATAGAAAAAGTGGAAGAAATCAAACTAAGTAAGCAAGTATACAAGCAACGTAAACATGAAAGCAAAGAAAACATGCAAACAAAGCAATCAAAAGAAAACACTACTCCTACTCCTAAACTAAACAGTGCATTGGCCTACTCACGTAGATTGATATTTCCAATGCAACCACTGACGCATTGGTTGACCGATGTTGGTGTAGGCTTGGTTAACAAGAAAGATAACCATGTAAACCAACAAACAAGAAATATAAAATAGTGGATACCAAAATTCTCAGAGTTTAAAAACGTCCACAGAAAATAAAAGAGTGAAAGCGCAAGATAAGCATTCTATGGAATTTTCATGGTTATGAAACACACTACACACAAACGATAAGCACGCACACTCTTTTAACCATGAAAAATGAGAAAACATGAGAAAGAAAGACAACTTAAGTTTAACAAGGGTGCTCGTTGTGTATGATTCCTCCAATGCAAGAGTGATGGGATCATGTGATTCAGGTGGAGGATGTGAATTCTGTGAACTAGATTGATCTTCAATGTAAGCAGGAGAGTGATGAGGAGCCTTAGGTGTTTCAACAAATTTATGATCTGAGGTGGAATTGACCTCAAGACAGCGAGGGCTTGACATAACCATCAAATTGCACTAAAGTGCCTCGACTTCCTGCGGGGTTTCCACTTCATCAATGGGTAGATCATTAAAGACTGGTGGCTTGGAAAGATCAACATTGAATGAATCGACATTGTGATTGAATGAAGGAGTAAAGAGATCACAACAACCACGATAAAAAAAATCGATATGTTCATCGACATCCTCATGATTTGACGAATCATACAGAGGGGTTGATGAGAAACAAGAATGTTGACCCTCTACATTTCCGGAAATGACAGATGAAATATTGAGTGGATTTGCAAACAAATATGTGTCCTCTCTGCTATGCAATGACAAAATAACATCCGGTGTGATCTATGAATGATCAAAAGTAGATGCATCCGGGAATGAATTCTAACATGGAAGGTTAACGATGGCATAATCACCAAAGATGTCAGGAAAAAGAAGATGCGGCTGCAGACAGAAGGAGGTCATCCTTCACTGTGGTTTCTTCTTCAGATTCCCACACATACTCATCATAAATGATAGAGTGGATTGGATGCTCAAAACCAACTTCGTTAACAACTTGATCCTTGTGAACAACAGGTGTGGAGTCCAGAATGAGAGAACACAACATAGTACAATCTGGAGGATCAACAACACGCGGGGATGGAGGCTGAGGAAACAAGTCCACGTGACAACCAACAGTCTTGCAAGCCAAATCATCACATATATAGAGTAGGTGGGGTGGGAGGATGTTACAGTTCAACAAATGGGTGTGCACCTTCTCCCGCCTCGCACTGGGGAGCTAGATTTGTTTGATGAGAAGAGGATAGATAGTCACTTGTGACAATGACCTTGACTATCTTGGATTTAGCAACTCTAACACCAAGGTATGCTAAGAGGGGTTTGAATGATTCTAACATGTGTATTTTTTGGATATGTGAAGAAGATAGTGAAATCTTTCACAAAGAAATTTCCATTCAATTTCATCCTCTAGGAATTGAAATGCGAGATTACGAAATCGTTCCCAAAATTACAACAGGGATTCATCGGGAGCTTTCCGTAATTCTAGAATTTTTTTATTAAGTTCTTTATGGTCAAAATGATGGAAAGCATGCCCCTATATAACGAAATAATTAAGAGAGTGAATAGATTGATCGGGTAGTGTGACACACCATTGCAAGAATGTGAACAACAAGCAGGTCATGTAATCCTCATAGATCCATACTTGCAACATAGACTGGCAAAGATAGCTCTGTGTCTAAGCAAGGTTGTTCCGTCTTCACCTTCATATGTGTTTTGTGACAATTCATTCTAGAGATCTTCCAAGATTTCAAACTCATTTCCATAAGACATACATATCGGAGGAAAAATTCTTCAGTTAGTCATGATAGATGTTAGAAGATTCAGAACAGACTTTGAGGACTCAGCTTATCATCTGGCCCTCCTTCTAGCGCTAGAAATGTTGACAGTGCTGCCCCGGCAAACATGTCAGGGGATCTCCTCGGTAAGAAGTCCCAACTAGACCTTAGACGGTTTAGAGTAGGAGTCCCAACAGTGGGTAGTAAATCTATCCCTTGATTGCGATAGGGCGCAAAGATAAGCGTGATATCTTTGTTGGAAGCAAGTGTGTGACCATGTAGCGAGTCAAAAGAGATGCATGGGGAGTTTCTAACACATGAAAGGGAATGGAAGTGTGCCCCTTAGACCTGTAATAGTACACAACCTGAAAGGAACACACAAGATGGAAAGAAGAATAGTTGACAATCCAAAGTGATGGGTTAAACCAGCAACATGACTTCAACAAGATTCATACAATTGTATACAAAATAGTTCATACACAAATGTGTCAGTTAAACAACATACATTGCTAAAGTAACCAAAATAGTCGAACTACAATAAAATAATATGCATGAAGATGTGTTGTCTCTATTATATTATATAAAGTGAAATTTCCATCCATACATACAACCATGACAACCACTAGCCCCAATAAAGGAACATTAGAGTCAACACTGTCTGCTCCTCCAAAGAGATGTACTCCCTCTGCACTGTGAAGAAGCCAAGGCTCATCAAAATACTTTCCAAGCCCTCTCTAAGCAATGCCTAACAGAATCTTGGCTCCCAAAAGCCCATTCTATGAGTTATGACGTTCTATTTATAACAAAGGGTGGGGTGACCCTTAACATTCCCCTTTTCTACTCTTGGACTACTCTCATGACTCTTCAACTTAATTACATAACTCTCTACATTAGAAATTATTCTTTTCATTCCACTAATAACACTTGGAATTTAAATTTACATCATGTTTACAATAATAATACATTTTCCACATATACCCATGTGGGAGAAAAATAGGCTTGAGTCAACCAAACAAGACAAAACTAAGACTCAGACGACTGTGGAAATACTAGCTCATAAACATCCTCTCCATGATCTTCGGTGACGAACTGATGCCAAGATTGGTAGTGTGCAATTATGTTCGCGTACTCTTTGATGATGTCTTCCTGGAAATGAACTCTTGCCTCCATTGCTTCTGGGTATACTGATTTGGAACATTTGTCCAACTCGTCCTATAACATGTGTAGCTTGGTCCTGAGCAAGGCTAGACGGACGATGTACATCCGCATGTTATTTGCTTTGACTCGCAAATCTATGTTGGTGGCCATGAGAATCAACTAATCAAAGTACGCTTCTATCTCTAATCAGACTTGGTTCTTCTCTTTGGCCTCTATGAGTGTTCTGATTGATGGGGTTCCATATTTTCTCACCACGACATCTAAACTTCTGAAAAATCATGTGTGTGAAGCCTCAACACTAGTGATGAGTAGTAAGAGTTCCTCATAGTTCCAGATTAGACTCCAGATGTGTGCTTTGTCTAACTCTGCCTATGGCTTCGTCATCTTGTGCAAGTGAAGCAGGGCTCCCTTATACCTCATTGTCCATGTTTGTAGATGATAAAAATTCCATGTACATCTCTGAGTGTTAGCACTATCTTGGTGCAGTGTTGCTGATGACAATGTAGATGGACAATTGCCTTGTGCATGGTGACGAAACTGTCATACAGTCTCGCGATGACAATGTAGATGGACAACTACCTTGTGCATGGTGACGAAACTATCATACAGTCTCTACGAGACTATCTCAATAGTTGATAATTCAACAAGTATCGCTTTCTTGATCTCTGCTTTAGCGAATCTTGTTGATTGTTCCACCCTTTGGTTGCCTACTTGAAATTCCTTAGCCATGCACTCATTTTCTGTTGTCAAGAACTTCACACTTGAGCTTGTGGCTTTGGCATAAGCCTTCATAGCATCGGCCAAGGTAGCTAGATGTCTTCGCACATCTGACACAATCACCCAGTCTTCAAAGCTCACAGCTAATGCATGCTCATCCGGGATGTGTGCTCTACGTGTCTGTACAACTTTGTGTTGTGACTCATAAAAGGATATGTTGTACACATATGGTCCCAGATCATATTCAAAGAGAATGATATCCCCTTTTTCACTTGGGACTTGCTCTACTGTTGGAGTTGGTGATGCTTGTGGGGTGACCTCAGTTGCTTTTGGCATGAGTTTAGTGTCTTGATCTTGTTTTGGATGTACCATCCCCATGTCCATTTGTTCTACTATCGGTTCAACCTATTGAGAAAGCTCATGTTCCTCATCTGCTACTGGTGGATCTAAGTCTTCAACCTGTATTAGTACAGTTTGCACTGTCTGTGCACCTTCCAGTTCCTCCTGTTCATGTTCCTATTCTTGTTCATGTTGTGCTTCCTTCTCTCCTCTGCACAGCTCTTATTCTTCTTTGAGCTTCTGCTCTACTTCCTACAACTTCTTCTCCTTCTCTTCCAGTCTTTGTTGATCTCTCTTCTTCCATGCTCCTCTCTTGTCATGTTGTCACCTCTTTTCTTCTATCTCCAAATTTACTCTCTCAACAAGTGGATCTTCCTTGAACTTGTAGCTTTGCTCCACCTCTACGCTTTTGGAAATCTTCCTCTTTCCTTTGTCTTGCATAGGTTTGCTGCTTCCTACTGTTGTTGTTGCTTCTCCTTGTGGTGCTGCTTCCTTGAGTGCTGCTAGCTACTCTACTGTGATGATAACCAGTTCATTGAGCCTGGAGGATTTATAGAAATATCTCCATTGGTCTTCCTTTGGCTAATGACACGCCCCGTGGATCCAATAATAGTACACACTCACAAAATGATCCCTGCATAAGCCATGTGGATCTTACGGATTGAAATTATTGTAGCCGAAATGAAACTTCTTGAAGTCCTTGACCTCGGCATCTGCTTCTTTCAAAATTTGGATCACAACCTCCTACATGACTAGCTTATCTGTGGCAAACCTTGGCAACAAATGCAGAGCCTTCTCCATGTTGTACATTGTACATCCTGATGAAGGTGCCACTGGGTGAGGCATACCAATCTGCATTGTTCAACAACAACTCCATTGTTGCCTCGACATGCAAGGTGGATCTTATTCAAAGATCATTTTGTACAAAGGGGCTATTAAGTGGTCAGGTAGTCTAACCATGACTCCTCGGTAGTTGCATTCTGAGAGAAACTTGAAATACACATTCACAACATTCTCTGAAGGTGTCCATGCTAAACCCATGCTAGGAAACTGTTGACTGGCATAGATTGCATCGAGAAGCTAGGAAAACATGAATAATTTTGCTTGTTGATCCTTGGGTGGAATTCAGTCATTTGATATATGCACTTTCAATTGGAGAGCCAACATGTCAGACCAGGTGAAAAATTTTCCTTCACTTGCCATTTGATCCAACATTACAACCCAACTCTCTATGAAGGTCTCCATACACTCTTGGCCATACAAGCAACATGCAAAGATGACCAAGAATTGGTAAGCCTTCCTAAGTGTCTTTCTCTTATAGATCTGGTTGGGTGTCATCCTGATCTTTGATGGCTTGCTTACCCAACACTTCAAGATGTCTCTTGTGTTTATGCTGCTATTGGGAGTGTAGAATGACGCATCCATCCTTTTCACCGATTTTGGAAAATGATATATTTGTTGATAATCTTCCACCTTGAAGGTAGCAAGCTCTACTCCACTAGCACTACTCAGTATCATCGCCTCAAGGTTAGTGTGTGAGACAATCCAGTGGATCATATCTGTGCATGGGAAGGTGGGATATCTGCATGCAACCTTGTACAATCTTGACTTATTAATATTGACATAGCCTTTTCGGTCCTCCAGATTCTCCTCAAAGCTACCTGTGAATATAGTGTTGATGTCTTGCCATGTGATTTTAATGTCTTTCTCAATGAACAAGTGTGTGTCTGTGTACACGGGTAAGCTCATACACACCTGCTCAACCACATCTCTAGTACTGCTTTAAATTGTGTCTTTTGATCCAACTCTCTTGGAGGCCATGATACGTGTACTGCTAAGAAGTTGCTCAAAAAATGTGGTACCTAGGGACAAAGAAGAAACTCACGGCAAGCCAATGTCAGCTAAAACCTAAATCAACTCGAGAATCAATTGGGCAAAAAACTAGGTGACTTCTGGGAAAGATTATGCATCATCGACTCTGGGAGGTTGGGAGACTGTTAGTTGGAACTATGCATTGCATAGTCTCAGCTTCCAATGAGGCTCACTGCTGACTAGAACTACGCAATGCATAGTCTAGAGAGGTTGATCGCTAACTGGAACTGCACAATGCACAATTTATTCAGGTCAGGTTGTTAGCTGGAACTGTGCATTGCGTAGTTCCAGTGGGCAGAATTGGGACACTGCCTCCCAATATTGCGCAGAGGATAGCTAGGATATAGTGTGGGCAACCTCTGTGCAATTCTTGGAGGAAAGGAAGAGCCTTGACTGCTAGGAATGCGTAGTGCATGATGAGAGAAGCAAGATCTAGGCCAAGGCAACCCAGATTAGCCCAAGGGCAACCCGGAAACGGGAAGGTCTGAATGTGTGTTAAACGCTGGTGCAGATTTTAGTGAATAAACATGCATGCAATTCAAGAAAGTGCGGAAATTATTCAAACGGTAAAACAATGAAGCTCATGAATAGAGTCACCACAACGGCGACTGCCAGTGCAGAAACAATGTTATACATGCGAAACTAAGGAAATGAAATGAAAAATTAGAAACAACACTTTTACAAGTTAAAACACATTGAAATGCTAGCGATCATTCAATAAAACAAGAAAAAAAATACTCACACAAGATGAGAAATAAAAAGAAACAAAAAAA
Organism: Pinus taeda; assembly: GCA_000404065.3. NCBI lineage: Eukaryota > Viridiplantae > Streptophyta > Pinopsida > Pinales > Pinaceae > Pinus > Pinus taeda. The sequence continues at coordinate 77,310 of APFE031068297.1, read as the reverse complement.
GTGGCAAAGGACATGAAAAGCAAAACTTACCCAGAAAAGTTGTGCAGACTACGCCGAAGATTCCTAGATGCCTCAGGAATGCCAAAGCTCCAAGATCGAATGTGAAGAATGGGATTTGAGGCATCCATTAAATATATTTGGCAAAATTAGGGTTTCTGACGCGCATGCCACAAATCTAAGAAAAAGTGACACTTGGCAGGAAGTTTCTAAAATCGACTTTGCATGTAACTCTCGCTGCTAAAAATAGATCCCTAAAATCTAGGGATGCTTTTTCAATTTTTTTAGTTTTTCTTTGTTGGGAAAATTTTCCTGACATTCAAGGAAGGATTACATATTTCTGGAGAGAACCGGGTAACCTACCGACATATGCAATGGACAGACACTGAAGGAAAATATTTTGCACTAGTTCTGGGCTTAGTGGCCCTGGCTGCTTGGCTAGCTTTGCGCAATTTTCTAGAGCAAGCTTGTTAGCCTGCTCTGCGCACTTCTCGAGAGCAGTGATGGCTGGCCTGCTCTACACATTTTTTGAGTGCAGCGTAGCTGCTGGATTTCTCTACGCAATTCTTGAGGGGAAGACAAACAACCCTCCAGGATTACGTAGTTTTTCCCTACAACACAAAGACCAAATGTGATCCAAGTGTTAGGTCAGCTTGTGGTTAGTCGATGGAACAAGTAAGTGAACACAAGCTGTTAAATGATAGATAAGATCAAATAAACACAAATACCTTATTAGTGCAAGTTATTTACTATAATTTCAACGATGAAGGCTCCAAAACGAAGTGAAGGAAAACTTTTGGAGGGTGCTTGTAGTTGCTACAACAGCCTATGAATACCACTCGAAAAAAATGAAGCACAAAATCGGTGAATATCGTGATTGGAGAATGAGGTGGATGCCCTTTGTAGCATAATATGGATCTCGACCTTCATCGAGAGAAACTACCCAGTCCAACAATGGATCCAGTTCGGAACATTGACCTCAATAGACCCGTAGATTCTCCTAAGTAAAGTTATGTTAATTTTTTGCAATGAATGGCTACAAATGTTTATGGTTATTGTCACAATTTTGTCGAATATGCACCACAAGACTAATAAGGGTACTCATCGCATATGGGGATATTGATGTAATCTGGGTATTGGTAGATAGTTACAGTCAGACGTCTCAGATGCCCAAGAAGAGCTTGTCAATGTAACTCTATCTGGTATTTTTGCGACTAGTCACAGATTTAATAAACGAATACTCATTCTTTTAAAATAATAATA
>APFE031068297.1:43509-75742 GCA_000404065.3 Pinus taeda | reverse complement strand
TATAACTCAAAGAATATTTATTTATGATTGATTTTGAAATTTCTTTTGTTTATTGATAAATTTTTTAAATGTCACGCGTCAATCTTATATTATGCATGGAAGGAATTAGAAATCCCTCTAGTATTGGGTTTTAGAAATCAACTTTTAAAGATATTATATATGTGTGTGTGTGTGTGTGCATAGACACACAATCATTATCATTATAGATCCATCTTAATTTTGGATATATCATTAACCTATATAGGTCAATTTTTTTTATATAATGTGAAATTTGAGAAAATATTTGCACTTCGAGGGATTTGATATCTCCCAACCCATGATAAATCTAGGGTTAAGATGGATCTATATTGTTATCACATGATTTCTAAGTATCCTTCAAAATAAGGAAAATAGTTAAAATAAATATTCCTTAGTTCGTGGAATTATTTCTTATTATGTTAAAGTTGTGAAGAATATTACTAGCAATAGGATGGAACAATTCTGAAAATGAGGAAGCATGGTCAAAAGGAAACCCAAAGGACATAAAGGAGATGAATGTAGGCAAATCCACTCTAGCAAGCATGGTAGAAGAGTTAGACAGTAAGGATCTACAATCAGTTCCTAAACAAAAATTTGTGAAGCTACACCAAGAGTTTTTAAACATTTTAGATTATAAAGGTAAAAAATACCAAAGCCCTTTCTCATCAAGTCATGGCATCCACACTCACCAATTCAAGGAGTCCATAAATCCTTTTAAGGAAATTAAGAAGAAAGGTAGAAAGATAAAAAAGGATCTCATCAAAGAAGCAAGAGACATGCTAGCCAACACAGGTAAATTCACCCTTATCTCGGAGGTCTTACCCCCCATCCCTCATCCTTCTAAATGAATTTGATCACATAGAATATTAGCGGCCTCAATTGTAGATTTAAACATAGGCTCCTTCAAGACCAAATCCTTAGGGAAAACCCTACTATAATAATACTACAAGAGACTAAATTCTCTAGTGAGTGATTGAATGAAATAGTTAGAAAATGTTGGAAAGGAAGTTCCTCCACTACTATATATGCATTGGGACAAGTGGGAGTCATTTCTCTACTTTAGAATCTCATAAGGATCACCCTTTCAAACTTATCACCCACCCCTCACATTCTCTCAGAGTAGTCTCAGCTGATAGGATCAAATGTTATTAGTAAAATAGCCACAATATATGGGTCAAACCTTCTAAATGAGAAGGTGAAATTCCTCTCCAACTTAGAATACATCCATTCAGTGGATTTGAATGACCTTTGGATAATTGGTGGTGATTTTAATATGATCAAGTCTCTAAAGGAAAGAAAAGGAGGCTTGCACAAACTCGATTTAGATGCTTAGCTCTTCGAGTACTTGATTACGACCCATCATCTCACAAGTGTAGAAACTATTAATGTTTTTTCCACCTGGAACAATTGATGACGTAGGCATAACCAAATTTCCTCCCAACTCGATAGATTTATGGTCTCTGAATCCTTTTGGGTGAAGGATATATTTGTGGAAGCCACAATATTTCCTTACAAAGGATCATATCATTCGCTTGTATGATTAGAAATGAGCATTAAATAAATACCAAAGAACATACCTTTTTTGTTTCAAAAAAATTGGCCCAGAGATCCACAATTTCTAGAAAAGGTTAATCAATGGTTGTAGGAAATGTCGCCCCACCTCTCGAGCTCTTTCATGTTCTAGATCCAACAAAATCTCAAACTCCTTAAATCCAAACTCAAAAAATGGAATAGGGATAAATTTGGAAATATCCACTAAGCCAAATAACAATTAGAATCCAACGTGGAGCACATAAAACAACACATCATCCTGGAAGGTTGAATAGAAGAATTGGCTAAAGAAGAATTTGACACCCTCATAAACTAGAAGAATGTTGATCCCGAGAATAAATTCTCTAGAGATAGAAATTTCACATCAAATGGATCAAGGAAGGGGAAAAGAACACAATATACTTTCACAAATCTATAATCAAGCATCTTCATCATAATAGGATTTTCTCACTCTTGAATGAAGCATGTCAAAATCTAATTGATCATGAGGATATGGATAAATAATTAACCATATTCTACCACCATCTCGTCTCAAAACCCTAAGATAATACATGAGAGGCCATCAATTTCATCACCAACTCAATCTCCTGCCTTGTTAAAGAAGAGCACAATGAAGCTCTCACAAGACATAACTTTGGAAGAAGTGGAGAAAGTTATCATGAGCATATGAAGAATAAAGTTTCTAGACTGAACGAATTCACCATGAAATTCTTTTCAAGCATTCTAACCTTTCCTTTAGTAGGAGATCCATGCTCTAGTGCAAGAATACAGGGTGTCTACTTTGGTGGTCCCTTCTCTCCGTGCCACTTTTCTCACCCTAATCTAAAAATCTAAAATATTCAATTATCCTTTTGGTTTTAGAGCCATAATGCTCTACAATGTCATTTGCAAAATAATGACAAAAAGAATGGACACTGCCTCAAACCCATCCTCCCAGTGCTAATCTCTCCTGAATATAGAGGGTATATGGAAGGAAGAAAATTCTTAGATAGCATCATTGTCGTGCATGGTCATACACTCCCTAAAAAAAAACAAACAACCAAGTATGTTAATTAAGCTTGAATTGTTTAAAGCTTTTGATAAATTAAGTTGGACTTACCTTTACCGAGTTCTAAAAGCCTTCAACTTCTTTTATGAATAGATGAAATGGGTGGGATCCTTCTTAACCTCCCATTTCTTCTCCATCCTCCAAAATGGCTCTCCTTCAGGTACTTTATTTTCTTCTCGAGGTATCTGTCAGGGTGATCTGATGTCCCCTTTTCTTTTCATTCTTGCCACTAAGGGTCTTGGTGGAACCATCCATTAAGAAATATCACAGGGTCTTCTCATGGGCCTACAAATTTGGGATACAAGTTCCCCATGTGTCACCATTAGTTCGTGGACAAAAATATTATGATGGGAACTCCCACTATTAAACAAACCAATATACTTAAGCGAATTCTTGAGGATTTCTCGCTAGCATTAGGAACCACCATAAACTTATCCAAATCCAAGCTATTTTTTTTCAACACCCCAAATATTCTTCAAAGACATATTGTGCGCATCTTAGGCTACTAAATCATCCATATTATAAACAAATATTTAGGTGTCACATGGTAAAAACTAACTTGAAATCCAAATATTGGAAAGACTTCTTTGAGAGGCTCAAAGACAAACTCAATTTTCAGACACACCCTCAATATTTTAGGCCAATCTATTCTTTTGAAATCGGTATTGAAATCTCTCTTCATTTTACTATTTAAGGCAATGGAAGCCCCAAAAGGAATCCTCAAATCCTTAAGAAATATATGACATTGATTTCTATGGGGGTTGCCACCATGGAAAAGAAATAGGCCTTGATTTCATGCAACAAGCCTTGATTACATGAACAAAAAGGGGGACTGGGCCTTAGAGATCCATAAATTTTAAGCAAAGTATTTGATGCCAAATTATGATGGAGGTGGATTTATAGTGGCATAGAGCTATTGAAAAAATACGGAAACAAAAATATATGGCATAATGTTTCCTTCTAGCAAAAAATCAGGGTTGTCTCTCATGTCTAAGGATCATCCATCTAGAATCATGGCAACTCCAAAAAATTATCATACATGCACACAACTTCTGGGATATATCTGATGGTAAGTCCACCCTCTCTTGGGAGGATTCATGGCAACAATTTCCTAAACTCATCAGCAATGACTCCTATAATGAGATAAAACAAGGGATGCAAGCTCAATACTTGTTGAGTGGTAGATTATTGTCAGGAAACTCCCTCACTTGAACCATGGCAGACATTGAAAAGTATAGATAGATGGTCTTATTCCAAGAAAAATGCTAAGATAAAGCAAATTTAGGAGGATTTGTAGAAAAGGAAAATCCCCCTTCAAGAAGGATCATAAAAACTTCATTGGGGACAAAAATAGAATGATGCCTTCATAATAAAGGAACCTTATTCACTATTTGCTAGTCATCTGGATCTTCCATCTCAGAAAGTTTGGAATCGTGTTTGATCTCAAAACATGTGGCCAAAGATGGCTCACTTTCTTTTGTTTCTATTGAGGATACATACCCTCATTTGGGACCAATTTATCAAATGCAAATTTAAGGCTCCTTCTTTCTGCCATCTTTGCTGCAACAATTCTAAAGACTCCAATCATTTATTCAATTCTTGTAGTGATCCTAGGGACATATGGGATAGAGTAATGGCTATATTCAAACATTTGGGTAGAGACAAAGAAACTATTACTAACACAATAATTAATTGGAACCGGTCCCAATTTGTTAATTCCCTTCTACAAAGGGGTTGGACATTAGTTCTTGACCTCTTGCTCTAGAACATCTAGAAGGAAAGGACCCAATGCATATTTGAAAATAAACACCTTCTTGAATGGGCTATTTGATCCAATTTCTTGATAAATGTAATGGAATATTATTTAGCTCATCCCTAGCCCCTAAAAGTATGGACCACCCCCTCTAAATCTCTTCCCCATCCCTGCCTCCCTTCTCTCTTCTCTCTCTCCCCTTTCTACTCCATTCTCCTCTTTGCACTCTTGGTCTTCAACCCCCCCTGCACCCCCTACTTCCATCATCAAACTCAAATTTGATTGTTCTTACAAAGGCAATATAATTCCAAAAAGATATGGTGGCATGTTTAGAGATATTCAGGGACATTCTCTCTTTTATTATTATGGTTATATGGGCCACAACATGAACAATTCTACTGAATTTCTCTCCCTAAAATTAGGTCTCTCATATGCCATTCAACTCTTTTACACAAGCCTAATTAATGAAGAGGATTCATATCTTGTCATAAGTAAAATTAAACATATCCTCAATGGGGGGAATTCTAAAAAGATATCCATCATTTGGAGACTCGAATACCTCCTTAGATGCATTACATCCTATATAGAAAGAATACTAATGATCCTTCAGTCCCATGTTAGGTGATCCAAAAACATGATACAAACCACCTTGCCAATGTGGGTTGTGCAAACAAATCCCCTTCTATAGTAGCTCCATGACCTCCTCATTCTAATCATAAATGGCTTTTAGAATGCAAGAAATTTTAGTGCAATATAGTACCCCCCCCCGATGGGGGTAACCCATCTAACTTCCATGTGCTCCCCAAATAAATAATAGGAAGGAGCACATGTCGAGGACCACAGTGGGGGATATTTGGAATCTTTTCTTGGCATGGCGTTAAGGTGTCCGTCGCTTTGAGAAGGTAAAAATAAACACATTGAAGGAGCCTTGAGTGATATTTCACTCAAGTGCTCATCCCCTGCAAAACATTGATTCCATAATGAAGATGGCTAATGAATGGAATGACACTTCCGAAGAAAATTGCGGGCATTTTAGAATGTGTTTAGGAATGTTTCTCCATTTAGCAATGATTTATACCAACCATAATGTGATAGTTTAGATGAGGCGAGGAATTGACAATGGATGAGGTGTTTTCGTGATGGTGTAAGATGAAGGACTAAGCCCTCTTAGCATCGTCCCTCTATCTTGACAATCTTACGAGTAGAAGATGCTTCAAAGCCACCAATTACACAAAATAAATCTCTAGATGGCTCTTGCCTTAGGTATATTGGTGCCTTAAGTTTTTTTCATATTGTTGCTCCCTTTTGGCTATCCTATAGGAGTGTGGCATATATTCTTTGTAGTTGGAATCTGTCCACTGTAATTTAGGCAATCAGTAAATCTTCCAATATTCTCTTCTAGTGCTTTATTTTGTACCCTCCCTTCATTTTGTTTATACTCTTTCCTATGTGGTCAAGATGCTTAGAGAAAGAGTATAGGTGCATTGCAAGGGTGGGGGTCATAACTTTAATTCCTCACCAAAGGCACAAGCCCAAGTCTCAGCAAAAAGACACCTTCAACATAACCGGTTAGTGGTCCAACACAAAATCTTGAATATTGAACAAGAATTCGTGGATGAGAGGTAAGAACTCTCATATTTTGAAGTTATGGAAAATGTGGAACACTAGGTTCTAGATTTGGGTACACAAAGAGCAAGGTGCAATTAGTATTTGCACAAGCTGGACTTGTACTTGCATATTAATAATTTGTTGGGAAAAGTACTATATGACACAAGGAGACCATAGATGAAATTTTCCTTTGCATGGAATAACTCGATATGCTATAACTAATTATAGATGAGAGGATGCAAAGAATGTAAAATTCTTTGCTATGTGACAGAGACCAACAACCTCTTGATCACCAATGTGCCTTGTTCCAAATGTTTAATATCAATGATCAATTTTTAGCATGGTATCAATAATGGTGTGCATGTTAGCATATTTGGTATGTAACATACATATTTATTGTCTTTATGTTGATCAAGGTTTTTATGGCTTTCAAAGCCAAATTTTATAAGTCATGTCACTATGAACTTGGTCTTCCACTAGTTTTATTTGTTTCTTAATGAGAATTTTGTGTTTAGTCTTAGTGATAGTTCTTGGTACAAGGAGTCCATCTTCATAGTGTATATATTTGGAAATATTATATAAATAATATGAGTTTTAATATCTATATATATAAATATAATAATGAACAAAAAAATATCCAAATTAGAGAAGCGTCTCTTCACTTCTTCATACATAGAGCTAGCATTAAGGAAAGATTACCTTTATATTTGGTTCACATTTTCATTAATTTTGAATTGAAAATTAATTTTAACATAACATTATTTTCATTTCCTTATAACATATAAGATATACCATGGTTAGCATTCCTACTCTTTGTGCACCTTAACAAATATAGTTACTTATATTGGTAAGCTTGAAATGTGATTATGAAAACAGAACTTATTGATAGGTGTATTTCATAAATCATGCAAAGCGCGTTGGTGGTGGAAGATTTGCATTACTTTCTGAACTTCAAAATTAAGAAAAAATAACTATTACTTAATTATAGGAGAGAATATTTTCTAAAAAGAGCTTTATATAATATATATATTACTTTGAATTATATATATATACTTTGAATTTTTTTAGTTTTTATCTTTATTGCAGGTGGGTAAATAATGGATTTGATTTTTTGGTCTAATCTATATTAATTTGGGTTTGACAAAAAAAATTGCAAATTTTCTATAATTTAACATTGTAAATTGAGGCTTGTGATTGGTAGCACGATTGGAAAAAAGCATGTTGGCAAGATTTTATGTATCCAAATGATCGGAAGTTTGACCTTGGATATGTCTCGCCAACCGAACCAAAAAAAAATATTGCAAATTGAAATTTATTATTTTTTAACAACTATATAAATGACTTATTTTCTCCTTATAATTAAATTTAAGTTTTAACATTATTATATAAGATTTAAATGTAAGTTTTTAACGTGTAACACATATTTTCTTGATAATCTATATATTATATATTCTCATTATCACTTTCTTTATTTTATCATGTCAATATAACCAAATTCCAACGTGAATAATATACATATAAATTTATACTCTATTATTGCATAATAACATATTTAAGAAAATAAACATGAATAATAACATATTTATTTATAAGAACAATTAATTTAAATAATATATATGTAAAGTTTTATATTGTATGATAATATATTTAGGTTTTCTTCACTTTGTTCATACATATAAAAATTTAAATTTTACTTCACATAATCCTTTATATGCCCTATTACAAATTAACCTTTTATCTAACACCTTGCTATTCTTCTATTGAACATCTGGATTCACTTCACACAAAAAATAATGAATCTAAAAATAAAAAATACATATAAATTTTTTTTCTATTTTCTATTTGATGTTAAAGCCTCATAAAATTGTAGGTGCCTTTGAGACATTATCAAATCAAACTTGCACTACAAGGTTTTCCATTATATTAAATGTATTACCTATATTTAAACTAAGTGGCATGGGCTATCTACTACATAGTACTTGTTCTAAATCATAGTGAATCAATAGGTTATTGGAGTAATTTTGGTGGGGCTCCCGCAAATCAAATATACAACTAACTTATGAATTAGTTGGAGTAATCTCGATAAGGGCCCCACAAAATAAATATACCAATAACTTATAAATAGTTGGAGTAATCTTGGTGATGTCTCTACAAACCAAATATACCAATAACTTATGAATTAGTTGGAGTAATCTCAGTGAGGCTCCCTGTTATAGGTCATTTTGCCACATCTGATCAATGAAGCTCCTAATGGGATCAATCAACATCATATTCCCCCTTGCCACCTGTTGTAGCAGCTACAACTGCCCTCCAAAAAATTTCCTTCGCTTTGTTTTGGAGCCTCCCTACTAGAATCTCAACAACTTGTCTTGCATTGCCCACGTACTTGTGCTTTCATTTGAGATTTATATTTTGCTTTATAGCTTGTGTTTGCTTACTTGCTTTGTTGTCTAACCACAAGCTAACCTCGTGACTTGGTTGCATCCAGTTCTATCACTGCCTTAATGATCTGCGCAATCCTAGAGGGAAACCAACCTTGCTCTCAGGAAATGCGCAGTGTAACCCAACAGTGAGCTTCAGCTCCAGAATTGCGCAGAGCCAGGTAGCAACTTGTCTTTAGCTAGGAAACTATGTAGAGCAATCCAAGCCAGCAAGTGAGCCTTTAACTCCAAACTTGTGCAGATCTAGCTCACAGCCTGCCTTCAGCTGGAAAACTACATAGAGCATGAGAGGTAGCCAAAGCCACTCAACTCAGGAATTGCGTAGAAGCATTCCCTGAAATGTTGCCTGATGCATGTATCGGTAAGTTGCATGGTTACCCCTAGAACTGCACAATTTATCCATGCATTCATGGCAACCTTTCTTGAAAAACAAAAAGTAAAAAGTGAAAAAGCGTCCTTGAAATATAGGGATCCATTTTAGTAGTTGGAGTTACACTTGAGTTAATTTAGAAATTGTTGCCACTTGTGGCTTTTTCCTAGATTTTTGGCCTTCGCGTCATAAAGCCTAAATCGATCAAATCTATCTAATGGACATCGTCAAAGCTCATTTTAACATTCGATCTTGGAAATCTAGCATTCCTGAGGCATCTAGGAACCTTAAGCACAATCAACACAACTTTTCAAGGTAAGTCTTGCTTTTCTTGTCTTTTGCAATTTTTTATGTCACTTTTGTTTCCTTGGCTTGTGAGAGTGTTGTTTTGCCCATTTATTGAATGACCATTGGCATTTTGATTTGTTTTAGCTTGTAGAAGTGGTGTTTTAATTTTTTCATTCTCTTTCCTAAGCGCCACATTCATAACCCAATTTTTTCACTAACAGTCGTCGTTGCAGTGACCCTACCCACAAGCTTCAGTGTTCTTCTAATTGACTGATTGCTTCATTTGTTTTGATTGCATGCATCCCCATTCACTTAGTTTTGCACTAACTATCACACACACATTCATATCTTCTCATTTACAAGTCACCCTTGGGCAGATCTGGGTTGCCTTGGCCTAGATTTAGCTCTTTCATGTATGCATTGTGCATTTCTAGATCTCAAGGCTCTGCTTTGGCTCTAGAAATTGCGCAGAGGCTGTCAATGACTGGATATAATTGCAAATTGTGCAGCTCTAAGAGCTAGTCTTGGAGTCTTGCCCAATGGTACTATGCAATGTGTAGTCCCAGGCAACATCAAAGCTAGAACTGTGCATTGCGTAGTTCCAGTCAACAACAAGCCACACTGGACTGCACGTTATGCAGCTACATTCATCATCACCTCTCACTGGCAGCTGGGGCTGCATAATGCGCATATCCAGTTGACAGTCCCTCACCTTTGAAGGTCATATTTTCTTAATCTTTCCTAACAATTGCCCAGTTTGTTGCATAATTGGTCCTTGAGGTGCTTTTGATTTCAAGTTGACATTTGCATGCCATGAGTGTCCTTTTTGTCTCCAACTACATCAGTTTTTTAGCAGCTCTTCAATGGTACATGTAACATGGCTTCCAAGAGAGATGGATCAAAGAATACCGTCGAGAGTATCACTGGAGATGTAGTTGAACAGGTGTCAATGAACTTGCTAGTCTATGCAGACACACAATTATTCATAGAGGAGGACATGGATATTACGTGGCAGGAAATTAAGGACATATTTGCAGGCTACCTCAAGGAATATTTGGAAGATCGACAGGTCTATGTCAACATACGCAAGTGAGGCTTGCAAGGGATTTCATGCAGGTACCCCACCTTCCCATGCGCGGACATCATTCACTGGATTGTCTCACATACTGATCCCAAGATGATGACATTGAGCAGTGCCAGTGGAACAAAGATTTCTACCTTCACGACAGAAAACTATCATTAGATGCATGACTTACCATAGTCGATGAACTACATAGATGCACTCTTCTATACTCCCAACAACAATTTGAACACTAGAGACATCATGAAGCATTGGGTAAAAGATCCATCGAAGTTCAGGTCGACAGCCAATCAGGTCTACAAGAGTAAGTCACTCAGAAAGGCCTACCAACTCTTGGTCATATTTTCATGCCACTTGTATGGTCAGGAGAGCATGAAAACCTTTCCATGGAATTGGGTGGTTATGTTGGATTAGTTGAAAAATGAAGGAAGGCCATTCAACTAGTTGGATACGTTGGCTCTTCAGTTGAAATTGCATGTGACTAATTCTTGGAATCCACCTAAGTATGAGCAAGTGAGATTCTATATGTTTGCGTACCTGCTTGATGTAATCTGTGCCCAACATCAGTTTCCTGGCATGGGTTGGACATGGACACCATTAGATGATATTGTGAACACTTATTGTAAGTTTCTTTCTGAGTGCAGCTACCGAGGAGTCATGGCGAGACTAATTGACCACTTCATCACTTCGATTTACAAGATGATCTTTGATCAGGATCCACCTTGCATGTCCCAAGAAGCAATGCAGGCATTTCTTGACATTGCAGATTGGTATGCCTCATCTTGTGGCACCTTCATCAAGATGTTTGCCAGAGAGAAGCCTGTGCATGTGCTAACAAGGTTTTCCATGGATAAGTTGGTCATGAAAGAGGTTGCATATCACACCTCCACATGGTTATTAGTATAACTTAATAGGATGAAGAAGGCACCATGGCCTTCTCTTCCTTTTAGGATTGGATTGTATGAGATCCAGAGCTTGAAAGATATGGATGTCGAGGCTGAGGACTTGAAGGGGTTTGAGTTTAGCACCAAGGATTTCAATTTGTATGATTCTCACTGCATATGCAAGAACCATTGTGCGAAGGTTTATTATCCATGGATCCAAGGGGAATTTCATTAACCAAAGGACTCTTGGAGGTATTGCTACAACTCCTCTAGGCTTAATGAATGGTCAACATGGCTATAGAATTGAAAGCAACTCTACAGGAAACAGTGCCATGGGAAGCAGCAACAACAACAACAATGAGCAGCAAACCAGCATAGGACAAAGGCAAGAGGAAGATTGCCGAGAACCTAGAGGCCGAGCAAAGCTACAAGTTCATAGAAAATGCTCTTGTTGGTAAAGTAGCTTTTGAAATAGAGGCGAAGAGACAACATTGCGAGAGGAGAGTAGAATGGAGGAATCGAGAGAAGCAAAGGTTAGAGGATGCAGAGAGGAAGTTGCAGGAAACAGAGAAGAAGTTGAAACAAGAGCAGGAGCTGAGGAGGAGAGAGAGGGAAAAGAAGCATAAACAGGAATAGGAAGAAAGGAAAGGTGCAATGACAGAGAAAACTACGCCTATACAGGTCAAGGAGTCAGAGCAGCCAACAGATGAAGAAGCGGGTGAGCAGGTGTAGGTTTGGGAAATTGCTCAACGATTGTGCAAATGGTTGAAGCAACATACATGGAGTTGGAATAGGATACATAGGACCAAGATACTAACCTCATGCCGAGAATATCCGAAGTCGCACCTCTATAATTAGAACTAGTCTCGAGCGAGCAAGGAGAAGTTGTTCCCTGATGATGATTCGGTGATGGATGTGTACAATCTATCCTTTGATGAGTCACAACAAAGGATTGTACATGCATGAAGAAAGAAGCTCTTCGATGATCACACGTCAGTTGCACACATAGAGGAAAGTGTGATTGTGTCATATGTTAGAAGACATCGAGCTACCATGGTTGATGCTTCTAAGGCTTAGGCAGAAGCTAAGAGTTCAACTGTCAAGTTCTTGTTAGCAAAGGATGATTGGATGGCAAAGGACTTGCAAGAGGTCAGGCAAAGAATAGAACAGTCTGCGGGATCCGCTATGGTAGAAATGAGAAAAGTGATACTTGTTGAAGTATTGATTCTTAATACCACCATGAAAAAATGTATGACATATTTGTCACCATGCACAAGGTGATTGTCCATCTATATGGTTTTCAGCAGTAGTGGATGAAGATTGTCCAAAATATCAAAGACATACATGCTGCTATTACGCATGTATAAGAATGGATAATGAGGTACAAGGGAGCCTCACTTTACTTGCATAAGATGATAAAGTTGCAGGTAGATATAGACAAAGTACGGATTCAGATATTGATCTGAAACTATGAACAACTCCCTCCGCTCATCACCAGAATTGAGGCATCCTATGCACGTTTGTTCAAGAGTCTAGATGACATAGTGAGGACACACAAGATCCATTCAATCGGATCCTTCACTCAAGGCATGAATAAGAACCATGTCCTACTAGAGGTCAAAAGGTACATGGAGAAGTTGATGCGAGAGGCCACCAATGATGCCTTGTAGTTGAGCGCATAAAACACACAGAAGTACATCAGTGGGCTAGCCACACTCAGGACAATGTTGCACAAGAGTCTGTTTCCAGAAATACATCACCAATAGTGCGGGGACACAATAGCGCAATACAAAGCTTAATATCATTTCATCACAGAAGACCATCAAGAGGATGTTTGTGACCTGGTATTTCCCCAAGCTTTCGAGTGATGGTGTTTTTCTTGTTAGATTGACTCAAGCCTATTTTGTCCCACATGGGGATATGTGGAAATTGTATGATTATTTGTCAAAATATTTTAAGTGAAATTCCAAGTGTCAATAGTGGAATGTGAATAGTCACTATGTAATGTAAATATTTAGTTGTAAAGGATTTGAAGAGTCATGAAGGTAGTCAAAGAGTCAAAGGGTAATGTGAAGGGTCATCCCACCCTTTTTTATATATAGAACCTCATAACTCATAGTAGAGGCTTTTGGGAGGAAATATTTTGGCTAGGCATTGCTTAGAGATGGATTGGAGAGTATTGTGACGAGCCTTGGCTTCTCCATAGTGTAGTGAGTACATATCTTCAGAGGAGTAGGTGGTGTGGACTGTAATGTTACACTATTGGGGCTAGTGCTTGTCAACCGTGTATGTATGTATGGAACTTCCAATTAATAACATAACTGAGCCAACACGTCTTCATGCATATGTTGTTACTATAGTTCAACTATTCTGGTTACTTTAGCAATGTATGTTATTTAACTTACGCATTTGTGTATGAACTATTTTGTATGCAATTGTGTGAATCTTGTTGGAAATGTGTTGTTGTATTAACCCATCACTTTATATTGTGGATTATTCTACCTCCAGCCTGTGATGTCATTCTTCTTGTGTGTTCCTTTCAAGTTGTGTACTATTACAGGCTTCTAAGGGACACACTTCCTTTTCCCCTCTATGTTTTAGAACCCCTATGCATTTCACTTGACTCACTACAAGGTCACACTCTTGCTTCTGAAAAAGTTATCATACTTACCTCTGCATGCTACTGTAGTTAAGGCAATACTTTAATACCTACTACTGGGACTCCTACTCCAAACAATTTGAGGTCTAGTTGGGACTTCTTACTAGGGAGATCCCTTGACATGTTGGTGGGCCAAGCACTATCAATATCACCATCTTGCACAAATACCTAACCATGTTCCCTTCATCCCCCATAATTTCAGCCCTAAACTACATCAACTAAGCCAGTTTTAGGATCAACGCTCCCTATATTCCTACTAGAGTGCGATCACCTACTGGTTCCTCCATTGTGGCCTACGTTGGTCACTAGTAGGTTGCTCCCCTTTGCACCTGTGCTGGTTCTAAAAATACAAGAAAATGATTGGGATTTCAGAAGCTTCCCCTTCTAGGAGTTTCCAGAAGTTTTTTTTAACTACTTACCTTTGATAAAACATTTGGATCCCATTCTTCCCTACTTTGGAGTTTTCACCACTTATCCTTTGATCCTATCTCTCCAACAAAGGTGGATCTCAAACCCTAGATTGGTAATTGAACAAGAACTCCCAACTTACGCTACTTCTCTATATATTCCTACCCTTTTATGTGGTTTAGGGTTGGATTTTGGAGAGTGATTATGCCCTTATGCTGTTGCAGTGAGTGGTTATTATCTCATGCATTTAGGGTTATTTGAGGTGAATATTGCGACAAGGAAAGGAAAATTGAACAACTTGGAGGAGCTCTTCTACAACATCAACTACTACTTATGGTTGTAATATCCTTCCATTTATATTAATGCAAAGAATTCATTGTTTTCCTATATGTGATGTTGTTATTTCATGTATATAAATACCATGTTGACCTATTGAATGAAGTATTTAGATGATGTTGCAAAGATATCATAGTTTCTTGGCTTGTGTTATTTGACTGTGCAGTTCTAATTTTGGCTTTTGGAGCTGGAATTGAAGCTTCCAAGCTAAAGAAGGAATGAAGTGTGTGAAGGATTCTAGGTATGCCTCACTCTGTCATCTATTTATTTTAAGGAAACACATTGAGTTCCTTGTCTCTCTATTATTCTAGGTTAGCCACCGACTTAAGGGAGATACTTTTGTTCGCAATCATAAATTTCATATAACAAATTGGTGGCCATACTGAATAACTAAGTATTCCTTGGTGTTTTCTTTATCCATTGTGTTTTATTACCTCCTTGACATACCTTTGTTGTATCATCTAACCAAGAACAAACCTAGGAAATGATTTCATTGAGCCCTTTTTGCAATTTTTGTTTCGTTGAGTCTCTAGTTTTGCACAATTTTGCCTTAGTTATTGAGCCTCTCTTTGGTTAGCCTACTTCCAACTGAACTTCCCTGAGTCTTGAGTGTCCTTTTGTCTCTCTAAAGCCTCCATTTTGTTTTCATTTTTGTTGTTTTCCTTTGGTGAGAATTGGTTTTGATTTTTCTTTGTTCTTATCATTTGGTCACTTGCAAAATGATTTCATTTGATTGTTGATCGCTTGGATAAATTGTTGTTTTAGTCCTCATTCTAAAAATTGCAATTGAATCAGTAATTGAACATTTTCATCTTAGTTTTCTTCATTTCAAAAATTAAGTGCGATGAAAAGAAAAATTTTGCATTGGAATTTATGGTTTTTCATGTGCATTAGCATAGATACAATTATATTGAAAATGGAAATTGCATTTTGCATCTTGTTTGCTGCATATTGAGTGTTGCATCTTGATTGTTTCCTCCCTTCCTTAACTAGATTTTCATTGAAAGAGAAAATATTTATATTTTCTCATGCTATGTTTTCATTTTAGGATATTCAGGTGACATTTGTCGTGAGCCCCAAAACTGAAACATAATAAAAGATAAACAATAAAATTTATTGAATCAACCTAGGAAGCATTTGTAACATTAACATAGACATTTAAAGGTCTAGGCTAGAGACGTGTTCCGACGTCGTTAAATGTAGTAGTTTTCATTGTTATCCCACGTCACATCCTGGGGGTGAAATCGCGTTCCACGTATGTGAGTGTATAGGATCATACTCCACGTACCTTTAGGTACATTGGTGGTGCTCCACACACGTAAAGTATATGGGAATGCTCTCATTGAATGGTTACACATTAGACAACACTACTGCGGACTGCACTCCCACTTATTGTCATGTATATTTTTGGAGTCCCTAATAGGTTGATATCCATCCATAGGTAATTGATTTTTTTGTCTTGTATACCGTGATACACCAATCACAACATTCGAAGAGATTGGCTACTATAAGTTAAGTTCTTGGTTTGCCAAGGTGTATATTGTAATTCACAGTTGCTTGGTAATTCTTTATGCCTAGATTACCCTCTTTTTTACTTATTTATTTTTGTGTTAATAAAATTTATTATCCAGTATGGAAGAAAAAAATCCTCCTTCCCGTCATTCTCATAGAATGGAAAATAAGCCTCATCTTCCTCCAGAGGCTACCTTCTAACCATTGTCCAAAGCATAAGAAAATGCATGCTACCGAATCAAGAACATGAGGAACTACTTCTGGCCCTCCTCTAGATATTGATCATCCAGAATCATCTGTCCCTTTGAGTTTTGAACCTGAGATTACATCTATTCCTATTGGTGACAATGACACAATTGAAACAGAAGTCCTTGAAACTTTGTTACCTGAGATAATTGATTTTGACCTCCCTGAGTAAAAAAAATTGTTTCCTAAGGTTATTTAACTCAAGGAACCTCAGCCATCTTCATCTACTTCTTTGGGACCTTCCTCTTCTCTTCCTTTGTCTTAGATAGAACCAATATATCTTGGGCTTGATGATGAACCTATTCCATACGGACTTGTGAGAATTGAAGAGTTCTCTCAAGAATAGCCTCATTCTTCTACTCTTGTTCAATGGGGAGTAATTTATTTTTATCAAACCAATACTCTTTTTTCTCTTCAACCTCTAAAAAAATCTCCTTTACTTGATTCTTTGGGCCTATCTGTGTATCTCTTGCGACAATCTTCATCGGGATTGTTTACCATGACTAGAATTGATTCAAACTCCCAACCTATGTCCACCACTATGGTTGGGACATCAAGTGTCATTTCCTCATCTATGTTTGCGACATCACTAGAAGCGTATTTGTATGGTGGCTCGTCCCTCCCGCCTGGCTAGCAATCATTATCTGGTACCTCTTCTAGAGTGGCTTCTAGTCCTTGGACCTCTCCCATGTCATCCAATTATGGAACAATGTCTAGTACTTCTCTTACGAATGCCACATAGTTTTCTCCTCTCCCTCCACATACACCTGTAATAGAGCAACATGCTGGCCCTTATGTCAATGGAAAAAGATACCCTCAACAACCTAACCCTATGTATGTTGGGTACCCTCCATCTGGATCGTAGTCACCTCCATCATCCCCTCCTCCTATGGTAGGGGGAAAACCTATTGTTGGTATACCTCAATATGGTAGTCCACCTAGTTATAGTCCTCCTTATCCTCGAATGGCTTCAAGTGTGTGGAAACCTACTTTACTCATTCAACCTGGTTCTTTTTGGAATCGATTGTTGAATTGTCAAACTATATCATCTTCATAAAAAATTCCTACTTATACATCAACACCTTAACAAGCTCAAATACATGTGAGCCAACCTTTACAACCTATTCCAACAGTGTCTGGTTCTCCCCAGATCCTGATTAGCCAACCTGTACAAGGTCCCTCACCTTCTAAATTGCTTGTGCAAGGTACTCCTCAAGTTTTGGTAGGTCAAATTCTTCAAAAATTGGCACAATCTCAATTGAACCCATACCAGGGGAAATTCAAACCCTTATCAGGAAATAATATGGATCACATCAAGCACCTTTTCAAGGCTAACAAATCCAAACCCAACCATTCCAACAGCTTTAGTGCCATCCTGAGGATGGGAAAAAAACTCACTTGTATTTTGGTTATCAATACCCTCCATATTCTGATAATCAGGTTCCTTATTATCAAAACCCTCCTTACCCAGGAATGCAAGTTCCTATTTCCCAGGATATCCCTTCATATCTAGGTCATCCACATCCAGACTTTAATCGACAGTTTCCTTTTGTGGATACTCCTAAATGACTGGATTTAACTTAGCTTAGTAATGACGCCATTGTTCATTCGCCATGGTGGCCTATTATTCCCACTAAGTTGCCTTCTGATATCCCAAAATTCAATGGGAATCCTGGAGAAGACCTGTTCATGCATGTTATGATGTATCATCTATGGTGTTCATTCAACTCCATTAATGATGATTCCATTGAATTTTTCTTTTCCAACAAATTCTTACAAGTATCGCAGCTAAATGGTATATTGAATTACCTAGAATGTCGTTTCATAACTTCATCAATTTAGCCACTACCTTCCTCACACATTTGCAATTACCCATCAGATATGAAACTGGAAAGGAACTATTGACTAACTTCAAACAATCAGACTCTCTCACATTTTGGATCACATTCATGAGTGGAGGCACTGTCGTCAATTGGTCAAGACTTATGTTGTCGATCAGTTGTTAGTGGAATGGTTTGTCAAATCTCTGTTATCTCCCATAATAGAAGATGTGGCCAAAGGTGGAATCTTGATGGAAGAGCAACTTATTTCTCATGCTCAATATTTAGATATGGTTTATACCCAATAGAGCACGTTCTATGATAAGATAGCAAACGATCAAAGACCTTTGAATATTTTTCATCCTCCACTTGATAAAGAATCTCATGTTTCTGATGGCATTATTGGTTCTTCTAAATCATAGTTGGCGAGTAAAACATTTGGTATTTATCTCACTTCTCCTGTGCAAAACCCTCAATCCCATCCTCCTACAACTTCTGCTTCCAAGATAAATGTCATTTCATCTGATAAAGGTAAGTCTCAACAATAACCTAGAAACAAGAAGAAAGGTAAAGGTAAGAAAAATAAGGATTCTTCACCGCGGCATAAACAAACAAATTCATCTTCTGACAAGAAATGAAAGCCTTGATATACATACTTTATTTGTAATGAGGATCTCTTTACATGTGATTTTCCACACCGCGCTGAAGTGAATCAATTTCTTAAATCATTCACTTCTCCCGCTGTGTTGATCGACCCATTTTCCAATCAGGAGACTCATATGGTTTCCTCAGATGCTTCTTTCTCTAACATGGTTTTGATGCTTTCCTCCTCAAAGCTAAAATTCGATGTCATGGTGGCCACGTGGAATAATGACTATGGTAATGTGAATCCACTGAACGGTTAGGTTACTGATCAACCTGCCAGTGAGGCACCACCTTCATCTAATCATGTTCCACCTCTAGTTCCTACATAATTTACTATCAAGCCTTCAAAGGGCATTATTCACAAGTCTTCTTTCAACCCTCGTTTCAGAGCCGCCAAAAATTATAACGTTGTTGAAGACTTGGCTCAATCTCCATCAGCTGTGTCAACTCTTGAGGTGTTGTAAAACTACCTGCCCCAAAAGAAGGCCTTGTTGTCAGATATCGGATGTGTGGATCCATCGGATCCCAAACTAGCGGTTTTCTCTCATGAAAACTATACCCCTTGACTTCTGACTCAGTTAGATTTTATGATTCAGGTCGTTGTCCATGGTAAGAAAATTCATCGTTCTATTGTTGACGAGGGAGCCTCGATCTGCATCATGTCTTTGTCTTGCTAGAAGGTGATTGGTTCGCCCCAACTGAGTCAATTGACCACCACATTAAAAGACTTTGATGGAAGGACATATAAACCTTGTGGGATTCTGAATTCCCTCAAAGTGGAACTGGGGGGGAAAATTGTCTCCATTGAAGTAGAAGTTATTGATGGACCTCTTGATTATAATCTTCTACTGGGACATACATGGGTTTATGCTATGGTTTCCATTGTTTTGATTTACTTCCGAATGATCACCTTTCCTCATAAAAGCAGGATCGTGGCCATAAATCAACTCACTTTTTTCACCTTTGATTCTAATGTTATCAGAAGTGTCCCTCTTGTAGGGGAATCCATACACTCCTATTAGCATGTCAGAGTTTTATTGTTAAAGTATTCATCACTTATGGGAGCCTTTTTGCTTCCTCCTCCTCCCTTTCCCATCTCTTCCCCTTCGGATTATATCAATATGATATCATCTTCTACGATCTTGGCCCATCTATGGATTGTACTTGATGAAATTGACATCCAAAGTTTTGGTGACTGAATGTTGGTTAGCCCTATTGAGAAAGATTACAAATCCATCTATTCAGCTTGTGCGGCCCATACTTTTTCTTCAATATATTGGGTAGATCGATCACTGGATAATGGCACACCCTTTAATCCTTTCTTGTGCATATTATCTACAGATGAAAGCATCATGGAGACCATGATGTTAGATAACATGTTGTGGGATGAACATCATCATTGTTCCTCCTTACCAGATAACATTGAAGATAATCTCAGTGGTGTGTAACTACCTAATTTTTTCGAACCCTATACGAATTTTGTATCCATTCATGAGATCGACTCTGAAAAGAACCTTTTGAATATCAATGAAATGATTCCTCTCGATATTTATATTAAACCAGGAATATTTAAACATATATACATCAGAGGATCTTGTTCTTCATTTGAAATTGAGATTTATCAAGCCCTTTTTCGTGAGTTTAGAGATGTATTTGCCTCGACGTATGAAGAAATTTCAATTATTGAGCCAAACATAGTGGTACAAGAAATTAAGACGTATCATGATACCAAACTTGTTCGATAGCGCCTCCATTTGGTCCATCCCAGGAAGGCTGCCTCGATAAAATATTAAGTCGAAAAGATTCTTTGGGTTGGTTTCATATACCCTGTTCCTTTGACTGATTGGGTATTGAACGTTTTCCATGTCATGCAGAAATAGGGCACAATCCGAGCATGTGTTGGTTATCAAGACGTAAATTGTGCTTGTCCAAAAGATAACTACCCAACCTCATTTATTGACTAGATTGTTGATGACTGCGTTGGCCGTGAGATTTATTTGTTCATGGATGGATTCTCAGGCTATAATCAAATCAACATTCTCTTGGCAGACCAGCCTAAAACTGAATTTATTTGTCCCTGGGTTACTTTTGATTTTTAGAAATCTTCCCTTTGATTTAAATAACACAAGGATCACATTTCAATCTGTGATGGATTACGCTTTCCATGGCATCAAACATATTGTGCAGCCCTATTTGCATGATCTCCCTGCTCACTCAAAGTGTCAGGATGATCACCCCATGCATTTATGGGCCATTTTTCTTCGTTGTAGACATTATAAAATTAGACTTAACCCACACAAATGTGTGTTTTGCATCAATTTTGGTCGACTCCTTGGTTTTTTTGTTTCAAAACAAGGAAGTCGTATTGATCCTCTGAAAGTCCAGGTAATCGTTGACTTGCCTGCATCTTCTACCATCGTTCAGTTACAAAAACTCCAAGGGAAAGCTAACTTCCTGAGGAGTTTTTCCCTAACTATGCCGAACTAACCAAAGGATTTACTCGCTTACTGAAAAAAGGGATCCCCTTCCATTGGGATGAGGTTGCACAAAAAGTGTTTGATGCCTTGAAACATGTATTGGTTCGGGCCTGTCTCTTATATCCCTCTGACTATCAGCATGACTATTTCTTGTATCTCATTGTCGCCATATCTACTATAGCTATTGTGTTGGTCCAATAAGATGATATTGGGAATGAACAACTCATTTATTATCTGAGATGGAGCCTCAATGATACTGAGATCTGATATAATCATGTAGAAAAATTCGCTCTAGCAGTCGTTCAATCCATCTAGAGATTTCACCATTACATCTTGCTTCAGAAAACTATTGTCATTTCATATTGCAACCCTATAACATACATATTGTCACGTTAATTGCTAGGGCGAAAATACTCCAAGTGGATTGTTATTCTCCAAGAGCTCAATCTAGAATTCATCAAATCCAAGTCAAATAAATCCTTAGTTTTTGTCGAGCTAATGTGCGATCTCCCTTCCCTTGATGTTGAATCTAAATTTGAAGATTCCATCACTGACGATTCATTGTTTCTGATTTTTTCATCTGAACCGTGATAAGGATATTTTTTTATCTATCTGTAGACCCATTCTTTCTGACCTAATACCTCTTGCTCTGAGCAACGACTTATCTGGTAGCAATCCCAGAATTATTTGATTAATAGTGACATCTGTTGTCATTCTGTATCTTTTAGGTTGAGGGAGTAAACACATAGGACAACATCAAAACCCCTTTGGAAGCTAGGATTTAGCCCTGCCAGCTTCAGAGAGGGATCTCTCTATAAAATTTAGCTTTGTTTTTATATAAACTTTAGGCTAGTTATGACTGTGTTGGTTGTTTTGATTGAATGGTTTGGTTGATTTTAGTGTTATAATTCCATTGGGCTATGGAGTCTATAGATTAAACTGGTTTTGGCATCAAATTTTAGAGGATTTTTCACAGGGCAAGCTAGGTTGCACTATTTGGATCTTTCAGAATATTAAATGGGTTTTGAAATAGAAAAAATGTAAGATTCAGTAGAAATCAAGGAGGAATTAAGAATTCCTTAATTTGACTTTAGTGGAAAACATTAAAATTATTAGGAGCCAGAATAGGGTGCTCTAAATAGCAAATCCTATTCATCACAGTTTCTGTTAAGTAATTGAGATTTTCAGAATAACAGAGAGAGAAAAACAATGTTTAAACAAATACACAGAAGAAACACATCACCCTTTGCTACACCACATGAATCCTGTGAAAGGTCCCTATATTATTGATGCTCCAGTGCTTTGAAAAATTACAATATGCAGAAGAAATTACATTCATAAATCAACCCTTAATACTTGAAATAGTGAAGTATTTATACTAATAATTGCAAAATCATTTACAAATCGTTGTCAAAACGACAATGTATTATTAGCCTAATTACAAACAATAAGATTTATCTTTGGAAGAAAAATAGGCCACATAGATAGCTGGAAAGGAAGGTGGCTCTGTTTTGGTGGATTCAATTGCTGAGTCAACCTGAAACTGTGCTACATTGATGTGTTGACTGTTGCATTGGATGATGTGTTGGCCATTATCTTACTGCACCTGAATTACTCTTCAATCTAGTAAATCACAAAGCTCTTCCCATCTCTTTTCATCTGATATGGTCAATTTAATTACCCTCAGGTAAATTTCATGGACCTCTGTGTATTTGGAAAAAGTAGGTTTCATTGTAAAAACTTGTTTTACCTCATTTTGTATGTAGAAATCACTTGACACGGTTTCTAAAAATGCCCTTGTTGTCATACTGCCCTTAATTCCACTGAACTTGATACTACTTTTGGCCATTTCTTTCATTTTGAAGACGTAGTCTTCCTAAGTGATCAATTTATCATTAATTACATAAATGTTGGGTAGTCCTTTCTAAATTAATGCTTCAATTCTATTAAAAAACCTGTTTACTTGCAGCTCGAATGTTTCACATCTTTCTTCCAACTGATCAATAAGGTTTCTTTTCGTCAAAAATTTCTTGACTTCTAAAATAGCGGTAGTTCTGTCACTGATTCCTAATTCTTCAAGTTCATATTTTGACTTAGACTTCAAGAATCTGATAATGTTGGAGGCTTCTGTGGGAATTTCTCCAATATGTTACCTTCCCTGAACAATGGTTTCTATATCTTTTTCTATCAATTCCTTCTGCTCAAATATGATTTGGATAGATGGCCAAATCTCATTCATAGAATCTAGAATACTCAACTAGATGGTTTCCTTGGCTTGGGCCAAGGTATAACCAATTGAGGTATCCCTTTCTACCTTCTGCAATTTCTCCAACAGTCTCTGTGATTTCTGCATTTCAGTAATATGAGAAGTTTCAACTTTCGCCTTTTGTACTTCTAAAGCTTTGAGCTGATCCTGCAAAGTCTTGATATCCTTTGACTGGATTGACATGTTCTCCATTGTCTTTGTTACCTATTCAACACTTGTAATATGAGTGGAAGAAGTAGTTGCAATGGTTGTTCCTGTTGCTGGAAGCTGAGAAATGTGTATGGCATCGAGGGGGACAATAGCCATCTTCTAACTCTATTCTTTCTCCTTTATCATCTTCTCCATTTTTGCCTCCATATATCTAATCTATATGTTATGTTCTATAATTAGTTATATAACTCTAAAAATTCACAGTCACACTAGGTTTCATTAATTCGATAATCTATATCGGCCAAAGGGATGTGATCTAAATCTATGGAGGGAGGGATCAAGGGATTAACAAGTTTATCTTGAGTTTTTCTCTTAAGAGGCATGACTATATCAATGAAAGTAGCAGTAAGAGAAATTGACAGAAAGCTTACCCGAGAACAGTTTGGGTAACGATTTGTCAGATGAAGGAGACAAAGAACTGTCAGTTTCTATCTGGTTCTGGTCGAGGAAATACTCTGAGAACAGTCAATGTGCAAAAACTGTCAATAACAAAAAATAAGCAGTCGAAGGGATGAAAACGATGGTCTCAAAAGATTTTAAACCACGCTACAAAAGTCTCGTTGGAAAGGGTGTGGGACTGTTAATTTTGAACGGTTACATGGGAATTGAATTGACTGTCGAACTGTTGCTTTTTCGGGAGTTCATTTAAGTGGACAACGGCTAGGTGACGTAGAGGGAGGAAAGTGGTGGAGGAGTCATGGTGGGGGCGGCAGAGCAGGTGAAGGGAAGGTGGTTTCGGAGGGGGTATTGGATGGTAAGCAGTTTCAGCCGGGGGGGGGTGCGAAAGCAAGAGAAGCTGCCACGTAGGGGATGGGGCATGACTGGGAAAGAACCTTTTCAGACCCCCCCCCCCCCCGGACGGTAAAGGCAAGATGGAGAGGGGGGGTAGAAGAATGATACAAGTTGTGGATCATAAGCGGGAGAGAATCCCGATGCTTCGACACCGCTTTCTTTTAACCATATACGACAGAGAAAATTTGTTGCCATGTGCCTTTCACATTTTTCCTTTTGGACTTAGGATAAAGTTCAAAACTAAAACATGTAAAAGAACTTTATCACATGGCGCATGCTTTTCCCTTTTACCATGACATTAAAACTTAGGATAAAAACAACATAGGCCTATATTTACAAAACCATCTAATTTACCTACCCTTAGCTAAACTAACATTTTATTTTTTCTAATGGGTGCACTTAGACTAGAAATCCCACATTATTTTCTTTTATACATAATGGAAAAATATCTAAATCCTATCACTTATTTCTCCTATTGATTCAGATTGAATTGTCATTTTCTACCTAACTACTGATTTACCAAGATTATATTGTTTCGCAAATCTTTATTCTCTAAACTAATTTACAAAAATTTAAATATGTTTAACCATGATTACAATGTATGATTAAAAAAATTAGCTAGTGATTGTGGCATTTTGAACAAGCTGCACACAATCTTTATTTAACAATGATGAAGAAAACTATCAATAGTGGCATTTAGACTTGCAACACTTTCAGTATTATTCCTTTTTGTTTTTCTTTCTTTTGGTGGGGTTCTATTTTTCATTCTTTTTTCAATATTTTTGTTTTTTCTCTTTTTTCTTATTTATGCCCTCTTTTCATTTTTTATTCTATTTTTATTTGTTTGGAAATCAATGGCAGATTGACAAGTATTTACAATATAAGAGTCCTGAGATACAATACTCAAATACCTTGAGATCCTATAATTTAGAGGACCCTAACAACACCCTTCATTGTCATGGTATCGATACAATTTTACGAAGGTGCCTCACTCTTGAGGAGGCCAAGAAAGCCCTTAATGAATGCCACTTGGGGGCATGCAACAGACATTTATCTAGTTACGCTACTGCACAAAAAATCTTACGGGTTGGTTACTTTTGGCCCACCATTTTTCATGAATGTATTCTCAAAGTCCAAAAATGTCATGTGTGCCAGATCTATGATTGTAAAATTTTTGCTCTACCTACTCCATTGCATCCCATTGTCGCTATTGGTCCCTTTGTGAAATGGGGTATAAATTTTATGACATGTAAGCCTCACTCAGCTGGGGGGCATGGTTATATCATTGTTGTTATTGACTACTTTACTAAGTGGGTCGAGGTGATGCCTGCATTTAACAACACTTGCGAAATGGATGCATACTTTTCCTTAAACCACATTATTTCTAGGTTTGGTGTTCCACAAGAAATAGTTACAAATCATGGGAAGCATTTTTGGAATCATATGATGACCAAATTAGCTGCCAAATTAGGACTTTAACATGAAAATTCCACTCCCTCTTATCCTCAGGCTAACAAACAATTTTAGGTTATCAACAAATTTCTTAAGACTATGCTTCAACGTATGATAGGGATCCACAAATAGGATTGGCACTTGCTTTTGTTGCATTGTGGGCATACCGAACCTCAGTTAGGACTGCAACCGCATTCACACCCTTCTAGTTGGTTTATGGTCTATAAGTGATCCTTCCCGTCAAATGTGAAATTCCATTGTTGAAACTAGCTATTGAACTTCTTCCTATTACTTCCGGAGAGGAGGAGCATATTTTATATCTAACTCATTTAGATGAAACCCGACATGATGTCGCTTTAGCTAATGAATCTCATAAAATATGCAACAAAGCACAATATGACAAAAGTGTCAAGCCTAGAGTCTTTTTGGAAGGAGATCTGTTTCTCTTATATGACCAGGAGGTCGATAAGTTAGGTCTAGGAAAGTTCCATCCTATGTGGATGGGCCCATACATTTTCAAGCATGTCCTTGCAAAAGGGGCCTATGAGTTAGTAGAACTTGATGGAGTTCCACTAGCGTGGCCTAGAAATGGGCTATACCTCAAAAAATACTATGCTTGATCCCATGCATAGTACATTGTGTACATATTGCCTATAGGTGTGTTGATTGTGTTTGCAGTGTTTTTTTCAGAGTTTCCTATATGGTTTATGTCGATTATTTTTACTTTTGGATTGTAGATGTCAACCTCTCCTGAATCGTATCTTGGTTATGTTGATGGTGCTAGCTGTAGTACTAAGAACTCGTCCTCCACAACATGGGCTATATTTTCTCCAAATGGTGAGCTACTAAGCATGCAAGATATTTTCATTGGTCGCTCTACTAACAACATTGCTAAGTATAGAACAGTGGTTGATCTACTATCTGATGTTATTTCACATGGCATTCGTTGTATAGTCATCAGGCTAAACTCACAACTCGTAGTACTACAACTTGCTAATATATATTCAGTGATAAATCCTGCCATCTTTCGCATGGTTTTGAGAGTGCCTCTTCTGGAAAGACATTTCGATTTCATACAATATGAACATATTTCTAGAGTTATAAACACATTAGCAAATGCCATAGTTAATTTTGTTTTAGATAAACATTTGCAACCAATGTAAATAACTTTCAATTCACATCACATCATATTGAAAGCAGAATAGGAACTAGGAAACATTGAATATATATATATATATATATATATATATATTATATATATATATTATATATATATTATATTTAGTTTAAATTTTACAAAATGTGTGCCTTGAGACACATATGGATACATCGTCCATATAAAAACTACATGAAAACATCTAAGTAGAAAAATCAATGGTGCTCATGATAACACGACATTGCGCAAGGTATATTAATCGACCAATACGGCGAGGCACTCTGATAGTATGTCATTGAAGTTGCAATGGAGGTTGATCGACCACAATCTCATCAATCCCATGTGTCAATCCCTCCATATGGTGCTCCACCTCTGATAGGTTCTCAGCTACCTCAAGATCCCGTAGCGCATCCTGTCCTACTATAGTGACTTGTACTAGTTCCACTGCCTCCTCCTATGGTTGTCCCTTTGTGCAGTGGAGATATGTAGTACCTATTGGTCGAACATGTCCAATATTTGCATGAAAACATCAAATAGTTTAGTCTCAAAAACATCAAAAAGCAAAAAAAATATCGTAAAAACTTTCAAAAAATTAATGGTCAAAGTATTTTACCTGAAGCATCCCATTTCATACCCTCAAGAAACTCGAGCTTAGGATCATCACAGAAATCCATCCTTGCATAAGGATAATCATCAATAATGATGAGTTGTCTACGGCTCCATCCAAAGAAGTCTGGTGAAAATCTAATCATTGATGGACCAGCATGTCGGCTCATGTGGTATATTCACCTCCTCATCTATGGGATCCTCTAATCAATGGGATCTAGTACAATATGTTGAGGCTACAGTAATGGTACCCACTCTAAAGAAAAAGAGACTAAGATCGTGCCATAGGTGAATTTCTTCAACTTCCCCTCCTTTTCTTTAGTAAGTTCTTCCTTCAAATTGACCAAGACACCCGCACTCTAGTTGAATACTATCGGCTCTAGACACTCTATCCCATATTGCATGTATGATTTTCTCACTACATATAGTGTTGAGCCGCTTGAAAATCTTGGAATAATGAAAAATATAGTTCTCAAAGGTAATTGGGTCATGTCCTTTATGTTGATCTTTCCATCCCTAGTAGGAAGGGCTTGAGGTCTACAATAGGTAGCAATATAGTCTTTCGTCGTCTCATCACCACTTCTTCCATCTAGAAGAGAGATGGTGGCACCTTGCTTTGACAAACCTGTCAAAAAGTAAATATCCTCTACATGTATCTTGAGTAGCTTTTCCCCAAACCTGAACGCTTGTGCCTGAATATCCCATGAACGGACAACATATTTCAACAAATCTGTATGTTGCCTCATACTAGGAAGCTAGAAGAATTTCAACAACCCAAAATTTTTGAGCACTTGGATGGTAGCAGGGTATTTTATCGCATTTAAATATTGTTCCTCATGTTCTCTTTCTCTCCAAATGAATGCCATTTTGTGCTAATGGGTACCTAAAACATCAACAAGGAATTCATTAGGCTCTTTCCCATGCAAAAAATCTAACAAATTTGAGGCAAAATTGAAAGAAAACTTGGACATATGCACCCAATGCACACGAGGAGTGTTTGACAGAGTGTTGCACCTCTATCTGCAATGTTTCTCTGCCTAGGTGCAATTCCTTTTAAGGGGGGTTTGTTGGTCCTAGGGCATTTTTTATGAAACCCACGAGCCTCAAAACCTTGAAATTTTTCATGAAAACACAAAAATTAACTGTGGAAAGATAGGGAAAGGTTTTAGTTCCTACCTGGAAGTGACAACACTCGAAATGGTTCCTTGGATTGGTCACAAACAACTATAGAAGATTGAGGGGAAAAGGGCTCCAAATACTCAGTATTGAAGGTAAAATGTGAAATGGTGAAAATGAAAAGTCATTTTGAATAATTATGCTCATTTTCTCATTATTTTATTCATTTTTAGTATTTTGACCTAGATATGCTTCATTTTTACTATGAAACAGGTATGTTTAATCCTTCTTGCGGTGTTTTGAGCAGGTCGACAATTATTAGCAGGTTTTTTATTATGTTTTGAACAAGTTATTTTGACCAAAGAGTATACTTTTATCTCTTTTTTATGCTCTATAAACCTATGAAAAAGGAACCCCTTGGAGTCCTCTTTCAACTATTTTCAAACTCCCAAAATATGAAAATATTGTTGAGCACTTGTCTTTTTGAACTCATAAAAGTGAATGAAAAGACGTCTACTCAATATAAGTTTAACCCTTTTCTGGACTAAGATAGAATAACTATGAAAAATGAATACCTTAGTCAAACATGGCTAAGAGGTTCTCTTGGGTATTGTTTTCTATGTTTTCAGACCTAAGGGATTACCTATGAAAAGGGACTTTTGGAGTTTTCTTTTCTGTCTCTTTTTCAAACTCCTCTAAACGTGAAAAATATGTCGAGTTTTACCTTCATTGGACTCGTTAAAAAATCAAACAGTGATGGACTTGTTGATAATGACGAAGCTAAACACTCCTTCTAAGGTTTTGTTAAATATACTGATTCATTTAAAGGATGGACTTACAGGTCAATCATAAGTTATCCTCCTCATGCTTGTTAAAAAATAAAGAGGTACATTGGGAAAATAAGGGATTCCATTTTTCTAATGGAAGCGAGTTGCTCTTGAACACGGCACACTCCACTTCATATCCTTGCATGTCTTTTGGTTATCATACCATTTTTAGAGCCTCCACTTCGGTTTTGGATCAATTTCGCCAACTCAATTTAGTGTCGTTGGTGTGTTCAAGAGAAGTCATTCAGTTGATCTCTGCTACAACAAATATTAAGCCTTCATTTCATGTCTGCATTTCCATATCCAGTTCCATGTCAACATCATTATGATCATTCTATCTCAATCATGATACATTTTTTGTGTCGTTGATGGGGGATACATCAAGGCCCTCCTATGATGGGTCGATTTCTATCAACATCAACACATCATCCAGGAAATTGACTTAAAAACACACTTTTGGTACCTTAGCACTTTCATACATCAATGGCAAGTTTCCTCACTCTCAGCGACGGGTTTACATCAATGGCCTTCGATTGAAAGGTTTTGTGGTGTTCAACATCAACCCATTTACTCACACCATACAGATTGTATTGTAGTAACTTAAGGGCCATTAACATCATCAGTGGTTTCTCTCGCGTTTAATAATGGCTTACATCATTAGCCGATAATCAGATGGTGTCTACCATGTTCGACTCCAACTCATTGATTCACATGGTTAGACTTGTACATTGGTTGGTTGTGTGAATGAGATAGAAGATCCTAGATGTAGTTTGATCCATCTAGGCTATGATTTCAGAAGTTATACAAAGATCACAATGTATGATGGCCATGATCATATAAACAACCATTTGGTCATGGGTCCACCAATTTCATCTGTGGACGTGTATTTTGATCATTATACATGTTATATTATCTTATGAGCTAAGTATGGGTATGTTTCCCTTAGCAAATAAAGATGTCATGTTGTAAATGTATTGTAACAGATGAGTTTCGCCAGTTTTTGTTGATCTCGACTTGTCACAAGGTAAAGCAATTAGTCATTAATCGTCATCTTTGACTTTGCGCTTTAGGGGGCATTCTTTTATAGGGAATTTTGTCACATATGATTAATGAGCCTCCTAATGGGAACAATCAATCCTATTCCTCCTTGTCACCATCTTTCACAAAGCTCTAAGCATGCTCCCTTCATCCCCCATAATTCCAGCCCTAAACTGCATCATCTGAGCTAGTTTTAGGAACAGCACTCCCTTTATGCCTACTGGAGTGTGATCACCTACAAGTTTCTCCATTGTATCTTGTGTTGGTCACCACTAAGTTTCTCCCCTTTGCACCTATGTTGGTTCTAGAAATCCGGGAGAATGATTGGGATTCCCAAAGCTTCCCCTTCTAGGAGTTTCCAGAAGTTGTTTTAACTACTTACCTTTGATAAAACTTTCAGATCTTATCCTTCCCTACTTTGGATTTTTCACCTCTTACCCTTTGATCATATCCCTCCATCAAAGGTGGATCTCAAACCCTACATTTGTAATTGCATATTGACTCCTAACTTACCCTACTTCTCTATATATTCCCAGCCTTCTATGTGGTTGGGGGTTGGCTTTTGGAGAGTGATTATGCCCTTATGTTATTGCAGTGAGTTGTTATTATCTCATGCATTTAGGGTGATTGGAGGTGCATATTGTGACAAGGAAAGGACAAGTCAACAACTTGGAGATATTATACAAGATCAACTACTACTTATGGTTGTAATCTCCTTCCATTTATATTAGTGCAAAGAATTCATTTTTTTCCTATATGTGATGTTGTCATTTCATGCATTTCAATACCATGTTGATTTATTGAATGAAGTATTTAGATGATATTGCATAGATCTCATAGATTCTTGTCTTGTGTTATTTGACTATTCAGGTTCTAATTTTGGCATTCGAAGTCGGAATTGAAGCTTCCAAGCTGAAGAAGGAGCTAAGTGTGCGAAGGATTCCAAGTAGGCCTCACTCCATCATCTATTTACTTGAAGGAAAAGAATTGGGTTCCTTGTCTCTATGTTGGTCTAGGTTAGCCATTGACCTAGAGGAAATATTTTTGTTTGCCATCGTAAATCCTGTATAACACTCCTGCAAGCCAAATATACCAATAACTTCTGGATTAGCAACAAGCGAGACATCAATGACATACTCTTCAAGCCTTGTCACAAGGGACCCACCTATCTCCAAAATTTAACCTAGGTGAGAAGAATCACAAACGATTTTTCCCCTAACTCAAGATAAACCAAAAAACTAAATGTAAAATTATTATTGTATAGAATTGGATATATGATTAGTATATTTCATAGCACATAAGATCAAATGTCATTAAACTTGAGTAACTATAAAATGTTTTTACTCTTGTGTTGGGTTGTGTTATAATCTTTCCATGACTAACCTACGTAGTGAACCGGGGGGTTAGAGAGGGGGCGGAGCCCCCCCTTCGTTCCGCCGATTGCGCAGCGGGGGGGTCACAGGGGGCGGGTAGCCCCCCTTTACGGGGTTCGGGGTAGCGCCCCGAGAAATTTTTTTTGGACCCTATATTAGGTTGGGCGAACCTACCTATGGTTTTCGGTCTATGGTTTTGGACGCGATGGTTTTTCGGTCCATGGTATTGGATGCTTCGGCATGTATAAATAT